>MDKI01224566.1:0-13685 GCA_005239505.1 Nicotiana paniculata
GGGTAGGGTTTAGTTTGGACATTTATATAGTTTAGGGGGGTAAGTTCCTGGCTGTCCGATCAATTTCTCAATGGCCAGGATTCAATTGTTTAAACCAAACTGGGTCGTTTGGAAGGGTGCTGGGGAAGGCCGGGTAAGCGGGTTTTGGGCCTGGGTTGTTTTAGTTTGTAGGGATTGGGTTTGGGCCTGGGTAGTTTCAAGCCCAGGTCCGAAATTGGCTTTTTCTCAATTAATTAACTAATTAACCTAAATAAGTCCAAATCTAATTTAATCCAACAAATGTTAGCAATTAATTTTAAACCTTATTTTTCATCTATTTACATATTAATTAAGAATAAAACAACAAATTATATATTCCTAATTAAATCTATGATTTATCGAATAAAAAGGATTAATTTTTATAGTAATTAGTTATTAAAAGCTACATTACGTTAAATACTCGTCATTCGTCTATTATTTAATTAATTATAAATAATAAATTCATAATTCCTTGATGATAGTGATGCAAAATCTTTAATAATTTTTAAAGATGAATTATGGATATGCAAATAATGCAATTAATTCACAATTAATTACTGAAAAATCAACAAAATTCATAAAATCAATTGATTTATTGAGATTTTTATAGGACGATACGTCGAGTAAAAATCACATGCTCACATGCATAGTGTCACTCACGAATAAGCCTCTCAGTCACTCGCGACTCTACTCTGATAGGTCAATGCTCACACTCAGCACTCTCACTCAACAAGTACCATATATAACTGTTGCGGCGTGTAGCACGGTCCATATAATAACCTGCAGCAGCGTGCAACCCGATCCATAATAGTAACCCGCTGCGGCGTGCAGCCCGATCCATAATAGTAACCCGCTCCGACGTGCAGCCCGATCCTTGATAGTCGATTGCGCTCACTAGAGGTGTACAGACTCCTGGAGGGGCTCCTTCAACCCAAGCTCTATATCGCTGCGGTGTGCAGCCCGATCCATATAGCCCAGGAACTTACCTCCATTGAAGACCCTCGAACACCTTCTTCAATTTGCTCTCAAATAAGCTCCACCCGCATGCAACAATGGAAGAATAACCAAAATTTCACGGAGGCATTCTTTTATATTGTTCTTCCCAGTTAATCCGCACCTGCGGACCTTTCCTCGCACCTGCGGTCCCAAGTGCGCACCTGCGAAAACCCACTAACAGTCCAATTCTCGCACCTGCGGTCCAACTCTTCGCACCTGCGGACTCCTCCTACCTAGCCTCTTTTCGCACCTGCGCATGGACCTTTGCACTTGCAGTGTCAAACTTGAGGCTGCCCATCCGCAGGTGCGGCCACACCAGCAGCTATTTGCTGCAAATTTCCAAGTTCAAACCTCTGCCAACCATCAAAAATCAATCCCGAGCCCCTCGGGGCCCCAACCAAACATACCAACACACCCCATAGCATCATTCAAACTTAGTCGAGCCTTCAAACACAAAAAACAACACAAAAATACCAAAAATACATCAAATTCAAGCCTATGAACTTTGAAACTTCTAAATTTCGCCAATGATGCCGAAACCAACCAAAACACATCTGATTGACCTGAAAATTTGCACACATATCCAAAATGATACTACGAACCTGTTCCAACTTCCGGAATTCCATTCCGACCCCGATAGACTATTTTCCACTACCGACCGGAAATCGCCAAAAACTAACTTTCGCCAATTCAAGCCTAATTCTACACTGAACATCGAAACTTCATTCCGAACACACTCCTAAGTTCCAAATCACCTAACAAAGTTATGCGAGCCATAAAATACGCATTCCGAGGGCGTTTACCAATAAGACACTCTCAGTTGACTTTGTTTTCAACTATTAAGCTAATTTAAGAGACTAAGTGTCTCTGTTCTCACCACAACCACTCCGAACCCAAACCATCTGACTCAACACAACATAAACAGGCTAAGCAACATATGATAAAGCAGAAATGGGGGAAACGGGGCTAATCTCACGAAACGACCGGGCAGGTCGTTATAAAAACACTAATACTTTTCCAAAAATAATTACGACCAGACTTAACAATAAATTAACAAGCCAAGTAATCATAGAAACAACAATGGACATGAAACAATTAAAACATGAGCAACTAAATTTGGAAACGGGGAAGGGATCATTTAAGCAGACAATCTGGTGGTGCATAGATACTCATCACCTCACCTATACACCACACACATTCAATTTCACATAACAATTGAGTTGGGGATTCCTATTCCCTCAAGTCAAGGTTAAACCAAGCTCTTACCTCAATTTCGCAGGCCACTCACTGTTCAATTATAACTTTTCCTCTTGAATTCACCTCCAATACACTCGAATCTACCCATAATTAACTTAATATCATTAATTAATGCTAAAGGAACCAACTTTACGGAAAATATTTTCCTAAGTTTTCTAAAAAGAAGTTAAAACCCGGCCCCGGGCTCGCTTGGTCTAAACTCGGGGTTCAGACCAAATTACGTTTACCCATTCACCCACGAGCTCGAATATACAATTAGTTTCGAAATCCGACTTCAATTCGAGGTAAGGATTCGATTTTTACAAAATTTCCTAATTCTACCCAAACCCTCAATTTTTACCAAGATATTCTTAGTTTTTTTATTTAAATGTGATGAAAACATTGGGTAATTGAACGAGTAAAGTTTAGAATTGATTACCAACAACTTGGGGATGAACTTTGGTGAAGAAATTCTTCCTTAGGGCTGTGGGGTTTGAAAATTATGAAGAAAAAGGATTTTGTCCGTATTTAAAAGGGTATTTATATACCTGAGCAGGCCTTCTATGCGTTCGCATAGGGATGCCCGTGTTTGCATAGGGCCAGGCCTTATTGGCCATCGCGATCGCATAGGGGGGATGGGTTCGCATAGTCTACTGAGCTCCCCTCCCCCCAGGCCCAATTTAACCCAGTGCGTTCGCAGGGATAGGGGTGCATTCGCATAGCACAGTGGTGAACCCCCAGAATTTACTCTATGCGATCGCGGTTGTTGCTATGCGATCACATAGTACAAAATATCACTGTGCATCAGAACCAGCAAAACAACAATTTTTTCATAAGTGTAAAACATCCCGTGGCCTATCCGAAACTCACTCGAGCCCTCTAGGCTCTAAACCAAACATGCACGCAAGTCTAAGAACATCATACGGACTTGCTCGTGCGATCAAATCATGAAAATAACATGAAAAACTATGAATAAAACCTCAAAACTTATCATTTTTCTCAAGAACACTCAAAGTTCATTATTTCTCAACCGGACATCCAAATCACGTCAAATAACCTTCGTTTTTCACCAAATTTCACAGTTAACATTTAAATACTATAACAAATATGTGCCGGGCTACGAAACCAAAATACGGGCCCGATACCAATGGTTTCAAACATTACTTCTTTTCTTTATTTCATTAATATTTCAGCAAAATAATCTCTTTCAAAAATTGATTTCTAAGGCTTGGGACCTCGGAATTCATTTCCGGGCTTACCGCCAAGTCCCATATTTTACTGCGTACCTCCCGAGATTGTCGGAACACAGATCCGGTCTGTTTACTGAAAATGTTGACCAAGGTCAACTATAATCAATTTTTTTTTAATTCTAAAAGTTATTATTTCTATATTTTCACATAAAAGCTTTCCGGTTTCACGCCCAGACTACACACGCAAATCGAGGTAATTAAAATTAATCTTTTTTATGGCTAATAAGCCTAGAACAGAGTCTAAATTCATAGAATGACCCCTTGGGTCATCACAAAACTACAACGTTCATGCAGCATCCAAAACTCTAGAAATAATCAACTATGAGAATAAAGGAAAAGAAGAGAAGAAAAACTAGTTGAAAGCCTCTCCCAAGCGTGATGTTCTTGACCCCGGTCGCCAAACTCCCTTCAAACTCCACAAAAATTGGTTCTAGGGCAACGACGCCAAAAACTTGTTGCTCCCAAATGCACACTAAGTATACGTGGTCGACAAGTAATATAGGATTGTAAGTCTAGATATCGTACCCACAAGGACTTGTGATTAACTATCAACTAAATTAAACTCAACAATTAATCTATTCAAGAGATTCCTAAAGTATGAATATTTAACTACAACTAATCTAGAGTAGCAAACTAAGAGATTAAAGAAAAAAGTTGGCAAAATTAGACACTAATTAAATGAGAACCAATATTCTAGAGATATGGGTTAACTAACGATCCCGTTGAGTCTTCCACTTAAATCGTCTAATTAATTTATCTGTTTTATTGGTTGATAGGGTTAATATTACTCGTAGCCTTCTCAAGAAGTGCTACTCGTCTATTCAAGCTAATCTAACGCCTATATTCCTATGGAATTAGAATTAACAAGAACGCATTAATAATTCATGTATAGTAAACAAGCAAGACGATTAGGCATATTCCCATCCTAACCGCAAATCCGCCCCTTAAGAGTTAAGATCTTGCTCTACTCAATCTGATATGCAATCTAGAATTTCCTCTCCCGAGTTCAATCTTAGATTCGCAGATAGTATTCAATTGATGATCAAGCAATCAAATAATTAAGCGCAACATTATAAATAAACCAATATGATAAATTAATAAGAACAATTCAAGCTTAGAACTACAATGTTCATGTAGCACCCAAAACTCTAGAACTGATCAACTATGAAATTAAAAGAAGAGAAGAGAAGAAAAACTAGTTAGAAGCCTCCTCCAAGTTTGGTGTGTGTTCCCCACATGAATTCCCCTTTAAAGTAGCATTTCTGGGTCTATTTATATGTGTAGGAAAAGACCGAAATGTGTAGGTCAAGTCCTAGTCAAACCAGGAGTCGAAATAAAGCTTCAAAACTCGGAATGGACCTAGCCTTTGGCTGGCCTTGCCAGGCTAAAGCCTGGTTCAGCTTGGCCTTTGGCTGGCCTCTCCTTTTCATTGTTCTCGCGCACACTTTCAACATTTAAGTATCCCTTTTATTCTACTTTCATCTCCAATTCACCTACACATAAAATAGACTCCATTACGCGCAAATAAAGTGTAATTTATCATTAAAGCATGTAAAATGCAAGGTAAATAATGTATGAAACTATGATATTATAGCCCCACATCAATACCCCAAACTTAAACATTGCTCGTCCTCGAGCAATCAAACTACACTTATAGACACAACCTATTAATTGATTCCCTTAATTCATATACCAAGAATATTTAAAATAGACTAAGCACAAGGGTGTAACATCTTCACCTCAAGATTTGACTCACAAGTACCATGCATTATTACACAATTCACTCACTTACTCTAACATAAAGCTGAATGACATTACCTTTCCTTCATGAATCAAGTGCCCTCACACAACAAACGAGAGTATTCCAACACACAATAAAATTTAATAACAATTAGGAACTTAAGATAGAAAGAATTCACTCACCCTCAGAATAACATTCATATGCTACAAAAGATGCACCATAGGCTTGCCCGTAGTGTACTACTCTACTAATTGAGCTCATTCAGTCTAGGAGCAAGTAGGACTTTCATTGGTTGTAATGTAGGCTGCGGGTCGGGTAGGATACATTTGGATATAAGAGTGGCTACACCTCCCTAAGCACTTTAATACATATACTTTAACATTCAACACCATACTTATGTCAAACCAAAACTCCACCTTCACATCAATGTACATTAACTCCATATATCTTTGAGTACAATTACATCAAGAGTCACCACTATCATGGAATACTTTTCACAACAATACAACTATTTTTTTTCTTTTTTTTTCTTTTTCAATTCAAGTGGCTCTTACTTTTTCAAAATAGTGCACCTTTCTCTTTATTTCATTAGTTCCACTCAAAAGCCAAACTAACCACCCCCACACTTTAACTTTTACAAAGTTCATAACAATTCAAGTGCTCATAAGAGGTGAAAAGGTTCAAATAGATGATTAAATTCAAACAAATGGGTAAGGCTTGTAATGTGGTTGCCAAATAAACATATTACATGCTCAACGGGGTTAAATACGATACATAACAATTAGGAAGGTAAAATATATATATTTGGCTCAACAAATAAACACCTATATCACTTTCAAGACTGGACAAAACTACTATTTCACTTTGCAAACACACGGGGCAAGTTCTAGACATCAAATGCAATGCACAGAATAACATACAAACCTCACGCACACATGGCACATAACTCACTCAGGATTGGACTCATCAAGACACTCTAGTCCAAGCAGTTAAGCAAATTTAAGATTATACAATTTAAGGTACTTATACAAGAGTCAAAAACTGAGCCTAAGATTCATAACCAAAGTATTCACTATTCTCAAGGCATAACAAATTCAAGAGATATTGCTTCAATTCAAATCACATCACCATGGCTCCTCTCCTAAAAAAAATAAAACTACCTTCCGGTTCAAATAAAATCCTTGGAAAAGAACCGTGGCACAAAGAAAAACCAAGGGAGAATTAATACATTACCTATAAATAAAATTTTTTTGTCCTTTTTCTTTAGACTTAAATCCCTCAAGAAAACTGTCTAGGAGATCCATCGTCGGGAAGAGTCTAATTTTTCTACCCTTTTTTTTAATAACCAAAATACTACACAACTACGAAAACAAAAATAAGAAGTTAAAATTTTTTCCACATCCTACTAATCATCTAGAGAATTCTCCCACCCCACACTTAAAAGAGTGCAGTGTCCCTAATGCACAAATAAAACAAAATAATACCAAGGGTGGACAAGAAACTCCTTGAAAGGCCAAAGGCCGAAGTAATAGCGGCTCACGGGTACTCAGACTTCCCCCAGGCATGATCCTTTGTGTGGAACCCCACACTTGGTTCTCGCCATCTAACTCGATTTTTCACTCTTCCAATGGATTTTCTTCCTATTCTTATAATCCTACAAAACAAAAACAAATACTACCACGCTAATAAGAAAAAAAATAAAAATAAAAGAAAACAGTAAAGATGGGTTGCCTCCCAACAAGCGCCTGATTTAACGTTGTGGCACGACTTACACTACTTCATCAATTGTCCTTCCACTTTGAGGATATAAATTTCGCCCCAAATTTTGCATCAATTTTCCTATCACGTTCCTGGGGCGGTGATGTAAAAATAAAGGAACCAAACAATAGGTATCGCATCTTGCACTTCTTGGCCTTTAAGTGAGGGATGTCATTTTGTCTCCTTGGTATGGCAAATTTCAAGATATAAGCACTTTGTTCCTCGTCTATTGACTCCTCCATCTGCTCAAATGGATCAATTCCCATGACACCAACCAAACACAATGTTGAAAAGTGTTTAGAATAAGGTCCAATACGCTCCAACTCTGAAATTGCATTATTTTTGACATCCTTAATTTTTCACTCTTCATTAACCTCGACATCATTAATAATATTTTGGTCGAATAGTTGGAATTCCTCTTTCGCTCCACAAGCTGGCCAGTATCCAAAAAAATTGGTTCTAGGGCATCAGACTCCTCGACCTTTTTATTCAATTGAGCCTGCAGGTCATGGATATCTGAGCCAAATTGGTCTATCTCTTGCCTGAGCTCAATTCTTCCTTATGTCAGTTGTTCTGTCATATTTGAAAGACCGTCACGTAGAAACTCATGAGATTTTATTTGTTGATCTTGTTTCTCTAGCCAAGATTGGCTCACTAGATCTGCTTCTTCAAAATTTTCTTCTTGTGGGAACTCGCTCTCTTCGTCGAGTTAAGGTTCTTCTTGGAACATGGCCATTAATTCGTCCACTCTAGTTTGGAGTCTTTTGATCTCTAAGGCGTCAAGAACCTGTTGATCCTCCACTTTCCTCATCATGTCCATAATACGCGCAACCCGTTCCGTATCCTCCACTTCCTTGCTCCTATCAAACTCATAAAAATTATTAGAAACATTATAGTAAGAGCTCTGAGGATAGTAAGAATTAGGACAACCATCCCAATAGCCACCTTGACCACTACACACATTACAAATATTCCACTCATAAGATTGAGATTCACAAGTTTTCCACAAGTGTGGTTCTCCACAATATGGACAAGGATCACCATAAGAAGAATAGCCAATATTCGACCAATTCTCATTTCAAGATGCCATGCCAACAAAGATAATAAAATATTAAACTAAGATAAAAATAAAAAATAAATACTTGAATTGACAAAAAGTAAAATCTAATATAGTAAAATAGTTAATTTCTAAGTCCCCGGCAACGGCGCCAAGAACTTGTTGCTCCCAACACACACGCAAGTATACGTGGTCGACAAGTAATATAGGATTGTAAGTCCAGATATCGTACCCATTGGGACTTGTGATTAACTATCAACTAAATTAAACCCAAGCAATTAATTGATTCAAGCGATTCCTAAAGTATGAATATTTAACTACAACTAATCTAGAGTAGCAAACTAAGAGATTAAAGAAACAAGTTGGAAAAATTAGACACGAATTCAATGAGAGCCAATATTCTAGAGCTATGGGTTAGCTAAAAATCCTATTGAGTCTTCCATTTAAATCGTCTAATCAATTTATCTGGTTTATTGGGTGACAAGGTTAATATTACTCGTAGCCTTCTCCCGAAGTATTACTCGTCTATTCAAGCTAATCTAACGCCTATATTCCTATGGAATTAGAATTAACAATAACACATTAATAATTCCTACATAGTAAAAAATCAAGGCGATTAGGCATATTCCTATCCTAACCGCAAACACCCCCCCCCCCACACACGAGTTAAGATCTTGCTTTACTCAATCTTATATGAAATCTAGGATTCCCTCTCCCGAGTTCAATCCTAGATTCGTAGATAGTATTCAATTGATGATCAAGCAATCATATAATTAAGCTCAAGATTGAATAAATAAAACAATATGATAAATTAATAAGAACAATTCAAGCTTCGAACTACAACGTTCATGTAGCACCCAAAACTCTAGAACAGATCAACTATGAGACTAAAAGAAGAGTAGAGAAGAAAAACTAGTTAGAAGCCTCCTCCAAGCATGGTGTGTTCCCCACGTGAATTCCCCTTCAAAGTAGCATTTTGGGTCTATTTATATGTGTAGGAAAAGACCTAAACGTGTAGGTCAAGTCCCAGTCAAACCAGGAGTCAAAATAAAGCTTCAAAACTCGGAATAGACCTGGCCTTTGGCTGGCCTCTCCTTTTCACTATTCTCGCGCACACTTTTAATGTTTAAGTATCCCTTTTGTTATAATTTCATCTCCAATTAACCTACATATAAAATAGACTCCATTACGCGCAAATAAAGTGTAATCTATCATTAAAGCATGTAAAATGCAAGGTAAATAATGTACGAAACCATGGACTTATAGCCCCACATCAATAATAGATGACAGAAGAATAACCTTTAAAGGTCATTCAGGAAGACGCTTCCCTAAAGTAAGCAGTGTGAGCAAAGTTAAGCTTAAGGGACTGTATGTTCCAGTTACACTAAGTGTCACCCTCCCGAGTAAGGAATTTCATAATCCTTGGTATAGAAGGATTACCACAAGGCGAGTAAGGATTATTGATGATGTGAAAAGACGCCAAAGATGAAGAGGTAAAACATCTATAGGTAGATCGTCATAGCACTAAATCTTAGTACTCCCCTAAAGGGGGGAATATGGAGTGATGTGGCATTATGTCAGAATTAAGTGGATCTGGTAACTATGGAATGGTAAAGGAAGAATGCGATAAAAATGAGAAAGGAATGAGATTGCGCTTATCCGAATCCTACAGATATGTCGCGTTGGTACTCGGTTAAGTAAGGCACCTGGTGCCTGTCGCGGCCCTTCGGTTTGGGTCGTGACATTAAGGTCATATAGACATGATACCTAGATGAGCATTAGTGATCCTATAGGCATGTATCTAGGAAATAATCTGCAGTAACGCAAGTTCGATGAACACTTACTGACATTTATTTCCTACATGCATGCGGTCTAGTAACATATAGCAGTAGACATGAGGAACAAGTAAAGTACTTAAGCTCATGCTTTGATAGTAATAGGCTGGGTGAGTGTCTGGTTACTATAGGCATGGTTTCTACTAGGGTGCAACGCATGACAGCCAAAACAACAAGTAGAGCACATAGGTCCTATAGGCATGCTTCCTACCCATTGTGCGAAAACTAAAATACCCTACGTCACGACCCAAATGCCTAACCCGTCGTGATGGAGCCTATCGTGGAACTAGGCAATTCGATATTCTCAATATGCTTTCAATATATGATAAAAATGAGTAAGGAAATTAAATTAACCGGAGGTTTACATAATAACGGGACAAAACCCAAAACGCAAGTACGGAATAATAGCCCGACATCGGGGTGTCACTAGGTCATGATCATCAAACAACCAGTCTAGAGACAAAGTCTACTACAGTATGTGCCAAATGCCAATACAAGAGAGAAAATATAATAAGAAAGGAGAAACAAGGACTACGGATGATAATCAGCTCGCATACGAACTAAGCAACTGTTGGAACCATACACGCCTGGACCTGCACATGAAGTGTAGGGTGTAGCATGAGGACAACCAACTCAGTAAGTAATAGAATTAAATAAGGAACTGAGAAGAAGTGACGAGATATGTAAACACAGTTCATTTCAGAAGTTTTTAGTAAAGAGTGAACATGCTCTCAAATCCGGCAGCTTAAGTCAAATCAGTTCGAGCACAAGTAAATGAGATATAAGTCTTCCATAAATTTCACAACAATAACAGATAACAACTAAGTGCAACAGTGATTAAAAGCAAGTACAACCTCTCAAGGCAACAGTCACTCAACTCATCTCAACAACTCATACTCTTGGATCTCAGCCCTCAAAACTCACTCTGAATAGGTACCTGCACTCACTGGGGGTGTACAGACTCCGGAGGGGCTCCTTCAGCCCAAGCTCTATATTACTGCGGCGTGCAACCCGATCCAAACTCGTTGTGGCGTGCAACCCGATCCATAATATATATAAGTATCTCTAAGGCTTGTTGCAGCGTGCAACCCGATCAATATACATAAATATATATATATATATATAACCCGAAGGCTTGTTGCAGCATGCAACCTGATCCATATACATAAATATAGTCATAAGGCTTGTTGCGGCATGCAACCCGATCCATATACCTCACCTAGATCACAGCTCGGCACTCAGGCCCTATCTCAGTCACTAACATCTCCAGCCTCTTGGGCTCACAGAATATCATAATAATCAGCCCAAACAAAGAGTAAAACAAGTATCAACAAGAAATGAGAGGGAATGGAGATATGACACACAAGTAAGACGGTGACTTAGTACATGACAACAATTAGCAGTCAATTCAATAATTATACGACCGTTGCGGGTCCCGACAGTGATATCATATGACCTAAGCATGGTTTCTAACACGAAAGGCAGTCAAATTGCTAAAAGACAAGGAAAAACAGGTAATTACAATGGGCTATTCGACTTTATAGTGTCATGGGGCGGACCAATTCATAATCCCTCACGGTGCACGCTCACACGCTCGTCACCTAGCATGAGCTTCACCTCCAATTGATCACATCATACCAAATTTCGGGTTTCATACCCTAAAACCTGGATTTAAGACTGTTACTTACCTCAACCGCGCAGAAATCCTACTCTGAAATGCCCTTGCTTCTCGAATCGACCTCAAAATGCCCTGAATCTAGCCACAAACAGTACGAGATAATCAATATAGGTTAAAAGGATCAATTCCACATGAAAACTACTAAAATATAGCCCAAAATACAAAATCGGTTCAACCCGGCCCCCTAGGTCCACGTCTCGAAACCCGAAAAAAATGAGAAAACCTGAAAGCCCATTCACTCGCGAGTCCAACCATACTAAATTTATCAAAATCCGACCTCATTTGCCCCTCCAAAACCCCAAACTTCACTCTCCAAGGAACTTACCTCAGCAATCCCTTCGAAAATCTCCTCAAAAATCCCCAAAGTCCGAGTTCCAAAATGTGAAATTGGGGAAGAATCTCGAAGTCCCGCTTTTATATACTCTGCCCAAACTTCTTGCACCTGCAGCTTTATCTCAGCATCTGCGGAAAAAGCTCCGCTTTTGTGAAAACCCACTTAAACACTGCCTCTGCTTCTACGATTAAGTGACCGCATCTGCGCTCTTCGCGGGTGTGGGAATCACATCACGCCTGGGGTCCAAACACGCACCTGCACCCCTAAATCTGCTTCTGCGACCATCGCAGGTGCGGGAATGCCATTGCACCTGCACCCTCCACCCAGATCCTCCTTATCCGCATCTGCGATTTAAGCCTCGCTTCTGCGGGCTTGCACCTGCGGTTCCCACTGCACAGGTGTGGTTACCCAGTAGCAGTAGCACTTCAGCTGCAATTCCTCAATTCCCATCAGGCCGTCAACCACCCGAAATCACCTCGAGGCCCTAGGGACCTCAACCAAACATACCAGCAAGTCCTATAACTTGATACGAACTTAGTCGAACCTTCGTATCCATCAAAACAACATCAAAACACCAAATTACACCCGGATTCAAGCCTAAAGAATTACTAAACTTATGAATTCCACAAACAACGCCGAAACCTACCAACCACGTCCGGTTGACCTCAAATTTTACACACAAGTCAAAAATGACACCACACACCTACTCCAACTTCCATAAATCCAATCCGACCCCGATATCAAAAATTTTTCAGTGCCGGCCAAAATCGCCAAAACTCCAGTTTTCGCCAATTCAAGCCTAATTCTACTACGGACCTCCAAATCACATCTCCGACGCACTCCTAAGTCCAAAATCACATAATGGAGCTAACGGAACCATCAAAATTCAAATCTGAGTTTGTTTACACACAAATCGACATCCGGTCCACTTTTCCAACTTAAGTTTACAATTAAGAGACTAAGTGTCTCAATTCACTCTGAAACCACTCCGGACCCGAACCAACCAACCCTGTAAGACATAATACAACTCTAAAGAACAAAAGAAGCATAAATGGAGGAAACGGGCTACAAATCTCGAAATGACCGGCCGAGTCGTTACATCCTCCCCCTGTTATACAAACATTCATCCTCGAACGGGTCTAGAAACATACTTGGAGTCTCAAATAGGTGTGTATATCTACTCTGCATCTCTCTCTCAGTCTCCCAAGTGGCCTCCTCCATAGGCTGACCTCTCCACTGCACCTTCACTGAAGCTATATCCTTTGACCTCAACTTCCGAACCTACCGCTCCAAAATGGCCACCAGCTCCACATCATTAGTCATACCACCATCCAACTGAACCATTCTGTAATCCAAAACATGGGACGGATCACCGATATACTTCCGAAGCATATAAACATGAAATACTGGATGCACATTCGATAAGCTAGGTGGAAAGGCAAGCTTGTAAGACACCTCTCTAATCATCTGAAGTACCTCCAAAGGCCCAATAAAATGAGGGCTCAACCTTCCCTTCTTCCCAAACCTCATAACACCTTTAATGGGTGATACCTTCAGCAGAACCTTCTCCCCGACCATGAAAGACATATCACAGACTATCCTGTCAGCATAGCTCTTTTGCCTAGACTATGCCATGTGAAGTCACTCCTGAATTAATTTCACCTTGTCTAATGCATCCTGGACTAAGTCTGTACCCAAGAGCCTAGCCTCACCTAAGGTTGGCAGGTGGGCCGGGCCCGACCCGGGCCCGCGGGCTATACGGGCTAGCGGGCTAAACGGGCC
>ML305088.1:0-79413 GCA_005239505.1 Nicotiana paniculata
CTAATTAATTTAGCGAGATTTTGTAGGATTATACGATAGATAAAAATCACGTGCTCACAATATACATTCACTGACTATTTTTAGTTTAAGTTGTAGGGTATTTTTACACAAATAGCCGGACATATTAATTGTTTACTTTTTCTAGCCATATACATAGATTATACATAATTATACACATTTGATACATAAATTGTGCATATAATATACATTCACCGATTATTTTTAGTTTAAGTGGTAGGGTGGGCAGCTATTTGGGTTAATTATACACATTTTTTAATACATAAATTAAGTATAAAATATACATTTGTTGGCTTTTAGTTTAAGTCGTAGGGCGGGCGCTATTTGGGTTAACTTCAAAATTTTTATGTGCTACTTTCCTCTAATGGCTTGGTTTATAAAGTAGTTGGAAAATTTGCCAGATAACAAAGCCGTTCATAGCCTATCCTTGATATTGTCTTCATAAAACAAACATGTCTCAGTAAATGAAACGACTTTGTCAAATTTTTTTTTTCTTTTTTTTTTTTTTAAATTAAAAATATTTTTCCCTTGAATTATGTATGCATAATTTGTCACCTGCCTGAAAAAACTTACAATCCAAGACATGGTTTTCTGCAACATTTTGAACATCTTGCTATCTTACAATATTTTTTATTTAAAAAAAATAAAAATTTGACAAAGTCGTTTCATTTACTGAGACACTTTGTTTACACTCCATTAGGAAATGTTTGTTTTATGAAGACAATATCAAGGAAATTAATGTGCATCTTCTGTTGTTAATATTTCATTGACATTCAATTCCAGTTACCTGCACCGTGATAGATGTAGGAGATCTGTTAGATTGTGGATACGTAGTTTATAACTGGATTCTTTGCATTTTTCATCTCTAACTTATGTGTTATTTTGTACTCTGCTCCCTATTCTTTTTTATAACAATTGCACACAACTAACAATTTAATAGAGCTACTTGCAATTTTACAAGGACTGAACCCATAATGACACCTTCTTTATGACCGGGGGCGGATGTAGTGTTCTATCGATGAGTTTAATTGAACCCATTATTCTCGATGCGGAGTAAAAATTTATATGTAAGAACTCATGAAAATTGTAAAAATAGTAAATATAAACCCATGACTTAAAAATATAATGAATTCAATACTAAAATCTTAAAAGTTGAACCATAGAATTTGAATGCTGGATCCGCCTCTACTTATGACTCCTTTATTCTTCAATGCATGTTATTGATGCAACAGTAGGGAAACCCGGCAGTAAAGCATAACTATAGAGAGCAAAACAAGGTGGCAGAATTGCTAGCTAAGGAAGGAGCCAATAAGTAAGTTCTTCAAAAATTAAGGACGGTTCCTCCTGTGTTTGCCAATGAAACAGTATGGTTAGACATCATTAGAACCACTATTGAAAAACAAGTTTTGGCATGTAATACTAATACTACCAGTAATAACATGCCATTTAGGCGAGGGTCCAGTACCCACCCTGTTATCAGGAGTTTCAAAAATGAAGAAATGATATTCTTTCCACTGCATGGTCCGTAAAAATTAACTTGTTGGCAGGGGCGGCTCAATTGGATTGGTGACCTAAAGTCAAATCTTTATTAGAGGCCTTAATTTTCTTTTTTTTTTAACAAAAATTTCGTATATATTTTTCTTTGAAGTTTATTTATCTAGATTTTTGAAATGTAAAGTTATTACGTAATAATTTTGTTTATAATTAACTTTTGTAATGATTTTTTCAATTTATAATATGTATAAATAATTTATTTAATTTATCTTGAGATATTTTTAATCTTAAGCAAGATTTTATAAATTTTAATTTTTAAAAAAAATTCTTTTTGTATATGCAATTAGTATAAAAACTGTTAATATTATTCTATAAGCAATATATACATTTGAAAAGAATCAAGTCCTCTTATATGATTAAGTATATCGAATTATCAATTAGAGTATTACCTTCTAATTATACTATTCTTTAAACAATTTTTTTGAAATATAAATCTAAACCGTCAATATCAATGGACTATTATGTTTTAAGGAACTCTCGAGGTTAACGCAATATCTTTTACCACTAAATAGAAAATCAAAAATATTTTCAAATGTCTCGAATTATTCAAATATATTAAAATTTTCTTTTCATTTTATTGAAAAATATGCCTTTTTACCTTAAAATGTTTAATGTTTTCCCAAAAATTAATTTATAAATCTACTACTAACAAAAAATGAGGCACTCAATATTTTGGGGCCTAAAGCCTTTGCTTTACTCGCCTTACTCTATGGCTGGCACTCCTTATAGGAAGTATTGACAAACTTCACATAGAAATATCACCCCTATTCTTTCACATACCCTTCAAGGCTTAGCGGTTAAATATCCTTTTCTGTGTTAATTTTTTTAATCAATGTCTGCCTCCTTCATCTTTTAACTTTTGAACTTATAGCCTGTTTGGCCAAGTTTGTTTTTACCAAAAGTATTTTTGGCCAAAAATTGAGGTGTTTGGTCAAGCTTTTAGAAGGGAAAAAAGTGCTTTTGAGGAGAAGCAGAAGTATATTTTGAGAAGCAGAAAAATGTAGCTTCTCTCCAAAAATACTTTCCTAAAAAGCACTTTTGAGAAAAATACACTTAGAAGTAATTTTCAAAAGTTTGGTCAAACACTAATTACTGCTCAAAACAACAACAACAACAACAAATCCAGTATGTTCCCAACAGGTGGGGTCTGGGGAGGGTAGTCTGTTCGCGGATCTTACCCCTACCTAATGCAGGTAGAGAGGCTGTTTCCAATAGACCCTCAACTCATGAAGGGTAAGAAAAAGAGGAGAAAAGAAAGAAAGGAAGAAAGAAGGAAGAGAAAAGAAAAAAAGGAGAGATAAAGAATAAGTAGAACCAAATAATAGCAATAAGGAATACAATACATGAGGAGAACAAAATCACAACGTAATTAAAATCTAAGAATATGAAGGGACATGCATGCTACTAAGACTATCGATGAGCAACTAAAAACTACCCACTAACCTTCTACCTTAATCCTCGACCTCCAAACCCTCCTATCAAGGGTCACGTCCTCAGTGAGCTGAAGCAGCGCCATGTCGTGTCTAATCACCTCTCCCCAGTACTTCTTAGGCATACCTCGACCTCTTCTCAAACTCTCCATGGCCAACCTCTCACACCTCCTGACATGTCCGAACCATCTCAGCCTCGACTCCCCGCATCTTGTCCTCCACGGAGGCTACTCCCACTCTGTCCCGAATAACTTCATTCTTAATCTTATCTCTCCTGGTACACCCACACATCCATTTCAACATCCTCATCTCTGCTACTTTCATCTTCTGCACGTGGGAGTTCTTCACTGGCCAACACTCATCCCCATACAACATAGCCGGTCGAACCACCACTCTATACTTAAGTCTTGGTGGCACATTCTTATCACATAAAACACCGGAAGCGAGCCTCCTCTTCATCCATCTCGCTCTGATATGATGTGCGACATCTTCGTCAATCTCCCCGTTACCTTGGATAATAGACTTGAGATACTTAAAACTCGCTCTCTTGCGGATAGCTTGAGCATCAAGCTTTACCTCTACGTCTGCTTCATGGGTCCCATCACTGTATTTGCACTCCAAGTATTATGTTTTGGTTCTACTCAATTTGAAACCTTTAGACTCCAAGGTCCGTCTCCGAACCTCCAACCTCGCGTTAACTCCACTTCGCGTCTTGTCAATCAAAACTATATCATCGGCAAATATCATGCACCAAGGAACCTCCCCTTGGATTAGTCGCGATAGTACATCCATCGCCAAGGCAAATAAAAACGAGCTAAGAGACGATCCCTAGTGCAACACTATCACCACAGTGAAATGCTCCAAGTCACCACCCACAGTCCTCACCCAAGTCTTAGCATCATCATACATATCCTTAATCACCCTAATGTACTCTACTGGAATGCGACTAGCCTCCAAACACCTCCACAGGACCTCGCTCGGGACTTTATCGTACACTTTCTCAAGGCCAATAAACACCATATGCAAGTCCTTCTTCCTCTCTCCGTACTGCTCTACTAATCTCCTTACCAGATGAATAACTTCCATAGTCGAACTCCCCGACATGAATCCAAACTGATTCTCGGAAATAGACACACACTCCTCACTGTGGCATCCACACCCTCTCCCCAAACCTTCATAGTGTGACTCAACAGCTGGCTACCCCTATAATTGTTGCAATTTTGGATATCACCTTTGTTCTTGTAAAGCGGAACCATCGTACTCCATCTTCATTCTTCGGGCATCTTCTTCGTCTTAAAAATAACATTAAACATCTCAGTGAACCACTCCAAACCTGCTCGCCTCGCGCTCTTCCAGAATTCCACAGGGATTTTGTCTGGCCCTGTTGCTCTTCCCTTGCACATCTTACGAATCAACCCTTCCACCTCCTTTACGGTAATCCGCATACAGTACCCAAAATTCTGCCGACTCTCGAAGTGCACCAACTCACCCAGCACAATGCGTCTATCCCCCTCCTCGTTCAACAGTTTATGGAAGTATGTCTGCCATCGTCTCCTAATAAGTGCTTCATCCATAAATACTTTGTCATCCTCGTCCTTGATGCACTTGACTTATTCTAATTCACGGGCCTTCCTCTCCCTCACCTTTACCCGCGAGCTCCTCATACAAACGAGCAAACACCACGTTTTTAGCCGTCGCAACTAATAACTTTGCCTCTTTCTTTGCCTTTCTGTAACACTCTTGATAAGTCCTTTTTTCCTCCTCGTTTTCACTCTCCACTAGATTCAGATAAGCATCTTTCTAACTTTCCACTTTACGTTGGACCTCTCCATTCCACTACCAATCCCCTTTATGACCCAGAAGAGCCCTTCGTGACCCCTAAGACCTCTCTAGTAGCTACCCTAATGCGATTTGCAGTCGTGAACCACATACTAGACGCGTCCCCCTACTCATCCAGGCCCTCACAGCCAATAACTTCTCCACTAACTCCTAAGCTTTGTCCTTGGTCAAGTTACCCCACTTGATCTAAGCTCAAAAGTGCTTTTCAAATTAATTAACCAAACACAAACCGATTCTCACCAAAAGTATTTTTTTGAAAAGCACTTCTCAAAATAAGGAGATTTAAGAAGCTCGACCAAACAAGCTATTAGTCGATGAAATCATAACAAGTCAACAATTTTGCGAGCCACTACATTAGTTAGTTTTAACAGCCCGGCCGGTCATTTAGAGAGTTATAACCCCGTTTTCCCCATTTCTGCTTCTTTTGTGCTTTAAAGCTGTGTTTTGTCTTACTAGGTTGGTACGTTCGGGTCCGGAGTGGTTTCGAAGTGACTTGAGACACTTAGTCTCTTAATTGGAAGCTTAAGTTGGAAAAGTTGACCGGATGCCGACTTGTGTGTAAACGACATCGGATTTGAATTTTGATGGTTCTGTTATCTCCTTCAAGTGATTTTGGACTTGAGATCACGTCCGAAATGTGATTTGGAGGTCCGTAGTGGATAGGCTTGAATTGATGAAAGTAGGAATTTTGGCGATTTTGGATGGCAGTGGAAATTTTGATATCGGAATCGTAATGGATTTTTGAAAGTTGGAGTAGGTTCATGGTGTCATTTTTGACTTGTGCGTAAAATTTGAGGTCAATCAAACGTGGTTTGGTAGGTTCCGGCTTCGTTTGTGAAATTCAGAAGTTTAGAAGTTCTTTAGGCTTGAATCCGAGTGTGATTTGGTGTTCTGATATTGTTTTGAGTGATTCGAAGGTTCGACTAAGTTCGCATGGAGTTACATGACTTTTTGGTAGGTTTGGTTGAGGTTCCGGGGGCCTCAGGGGTGTTTCGGATGCCCATCAGAAGGAAATTTTGTACTTAGGCATTGCTGGTTTTCTGGTGTTTCGCACCTGCAGTGGGAAGTCCGGAGGTGCGGCCCCGTTGAAGAGAAAAGGATGTCACAGATGCGGTGTAGGATGGGTTGGACTGGAAGCGCAGGTGCGAGGGTAGGAGCACATCTGCGAAACCGCAGATGCGGAAGGGGAGTCGCAGATGCGGAGAAGGCCTGAACGGGAAGAACCTCAGAAGCGGGCAGGGCCTACAGGTGCACACCCACAAGTGCGAGTAGGTGACCACAAATGCGGAGTCTGGGGGGTTAAGTGAAATCCTCACCTGCGATGGAAATTCCGCAGGTGCGGCGTCGCAGAAGCGACAAAAGGACCGCAGGTGCGATATTTCTGGGCAGAAAAACCTTAGCTCGAGGGTTGGACTTTCATTTTCGATTTTGGACTTGAGAAGCTCGGGAGAGAGGCGATTTTTTGAGGATTCTCAAGGAAAACGTTGGGGTAATTATTTCTAACCCGGATTGGTCTAAATTTCATGAATCTATGTCTTTCTTCATCACCTAATTAGGAAGATTTTGAAATGAAATTTGGGGGTTTACGAATTGGGAATTGGAGAGGGAACTTTGGGGTTTTGGAGGGGCAATTAAGGTTAGATTTTGATAAATTTGGTATGGTTAGACTCGTGAGTAAATGTGATTTCGGGTTTTATGACTTTCTTCAGGTTTCGAGATATGGGGCCGGGGGACCAGTTTGAGCCGATTTCGGATTTTTGATTCTAATTTATTAGTTTTCTTGTGGGATTGAACCCTTTAGCATTTTTTAATTGCGTTCTACTGTTTGTGGCTAGATTCGGGGAATCTGGAGGCCGATTCGAGAGCAAGGGCATTTCGAAGTAGGATTTCTACGCTGTTGAGGTAAGTATCAGTCTTAAATCTGGTCTTGAGGGTATGAAACCCCGAGAATTGGTATGATGTGAATATTTGGAGTACGCACATGCTAGGTGGAGGGCGTGTGAGAGTGCACTGTGAGGGATTGAGACTTGGTCCGTCCTGTGAGACTGTAAAGTCGAATAGTACATTATTATTACCGTTTCTCCTTGTTTTGAGTAATTGACTGCCTTTCATGTTAGAAACCACGCTTAGGCCATATGATATCACTATTGACCCGCAGCGGTCGAATACTTGTTGAAATGACTGCTAATTGCTTTCTTGTACTTAGTCACCATCTTACTTGTGCATTATACCTCAGCTCTCCCTCATTTCTTGTTGATACTTGTTGTATTCTCTGTTTGGGCTGATTATTGTGATATTTTGTGAGCCCGAGAGGCTAGAGAGGCTAGTGAATGAGGTAGGGCCTAAGTGCCGAGCTGTGAGCTATGTGAGGTATATGCATCGGGTTGCACGGTGCAACAAGCCTTTGGGATATATATATATATATATATATATATATATATATATATATATATATATATATATATATATATATATATATATATATATATATATATATATATATATATATTATGGATCTGGCTGCACGTCGCAACAATATTGGATCGGGTTGCATGCCGCAACAATATTGGATTGGGCTGCACGTCACAACAGTATTGGGATGGGCTGCACGCTGCATCTATATAGCTCTTGGGCTGAAGGAGCCCCTCCGAAGTTTGTACATCCCCAGTGAGCGGAGGTACCTATTGAAATTGTGTAGTGAGGGATGAAAGCCGAGAGTATGAGTTATTGAGATGAGTTGAGTGACTATTGCCTTGAGAGGATGTACTTGCTTTTACTTATTGTTGCACTTAGTTGCTATCTGTTGTTGTTATGAAATTTCTGGAAGTTTCATATTTGTTTTACTTGAGCTCGAATTGATTTGACTCCGGATTTGAAAGCATGCTCATTCTTTACTGAAAACTTTTAAAATGATTGGTATTTACATAGCTCTTCACTGCTTCTTAGTTCCTTAATTAATTCTTTTACTTGCCGAGTTGGTTGTACTCATGCTACACCCTGCACTTCATGTGGAGATCCATGTGTGTACGATTCTAGCGGTCACTGAGTTCGTGCGCGGGCTGAATATCAGAGACTTACGAGGTAGCTGTCGGCGTCCACAGTCCCTGTTCCTCCTTCTTATCATCTTATTTCACTAGTTTTGGCATTTGGCACAAACTGTAGTAGATTCTGTTTCAAGATTGTTGTTAGATGCTCATGACTTAGTGACACCCCGATGTCGGGCTATTATTCCGCACTTGTGTTTTGGGTATTTACCCCGTTCTTATGTAAACCTTCTGTTAGTTTAACTACTTTAGCTCACTTCTGTTATATATATTGAAAGCATATTGAGAATGTCGGCTTGCCTAGTTCCACGATAGGTGCCATCACGATAGGTTAGGTATTTGGGTCATGACAAGTTAGTTACAGTCCCTCGGTTACATAGGTCTCACGAGTCATGAGCAGGTTTAGTAGAGTCTTGCGGATCGGTACAGAGACGTTTGTACTTATCTTTGAGAGGCTGAAAAAACCTTAAGAAAACTCCACATTTTTGAATTCTTGTCGTGCGAATTTGTTGATTCGGGTAACTAAACTTCTATTGATTCATTCTCTCACAGATGGTGAGGACTCGTACTACTGGGTAGGACGAACAGGTACCAGTACCACCAGCTAGGGCCACGAGAGGCGGAGGTCGCAGTAGAGGCCGTGGTAGGTGTAGAGGTGCAACACGCACAACACCTGGGGAAGTGCCTGCAGATCTACCAGTTGCCCCAGGTCAGGACCAGGTCTCGGTTGCGGATGCACCAGTAGGACCAGCTCAGGCACCACCTGTGCCCATCGTGATTCTAGGCCTTCAAGAGGCCTTATATTAGATTTTGACCGTGTGCACCGGCCTTGCTCAGTCGGTCTCTGTTTCGACGGCCGCAGCCGCTTCTGAGGCCGAGGGAGGTACTCAGAATCCCACCGCACGCACACTTGAGCAGGTAGTACAGGGACTCCAGACACTAGGGGCACCGCCAGCCCATCCAGTTGCAGCTACTTAGGACTATGGTACCTGCTATGCTTGAGGATGAGAAGCGTAGATTGGAGAGGTTTGGGAGACTCCAGCCTCCATCTTTCAATAGTGTAGAGGGAGAGGATGAACATGGCTTCTTGGATAGGTGTCATAGGATACTCAGTACAACAGGTATTCTGGAGACCAGTGGGGTCTCATTCACTACCTTTCAGTTCTCTGGGGCTGTATTCAGTTGGTGGGAGGCTTACGAGAGGCGTAGGCCGATCGGCACATCACCCCTTACCTGGCAGCAGTTCTTCGTTATCTTTTTTGGAGAAGTTCGTGCCTCAGTCCCGCAAAGAGGAGCAGCGCAGATAGTTTGAGCAGTTTTGCCAAGGTGATATGTCTGTGATGCAATATGAGATGTGATTCTTGGAGTTGGCCCGTCATGCTATCTGGTTGGTTCCCATAGACAGGGAGATGATCAAGAGGTTTATAGATGGCCTCACTTATGAGTTACGATTGCTTATGACCAGAAAGAGTGTTTGGTGCTACTTTTGATGAGGTTGTCGACATTGCTCGGCAGATTGAGATGGTTTGAAGTCAAGAGAGGGTTGAGAGGGAGGCCAAGAGGCCTTATGGTTAGGGTGGATTTAGCGGTGCTCCTTCTAGGGGTCAGTTCAGCCACGGTAGACGTCGTCCTTTCAAACATGCTCAGACAGCTCGCCCAGTTCACCGTGGTGCATCATCTGGCCATGGTTATCACAATTATCAGCAAGGCCGTTCATCTCTCGGTGCCCTTCCAGCACAGAGTTCTTCCCGTGCTCCATCGTGTCAGGGTTCGTCTATGCCAGGTCCTTCTGCCAGTTATCTGGGTGCTTGGGGCTCCCTCAGTCCCCAACACCAGCACCAGCACCAGCACCAGCACCAACACCAGCACCAACACCAGGGAGTTTCTATAAGTGTGGGGAGTTTGGTCACATGAGGAGAGAGTGTCCCCGTATAGTGGGAGGTCCCGCTCCGTAGAGGAGCCAGTCTATGTCATCAACACCAGTTCCTCCACCACCCGCCCAGCCTGCTAGGGATGGATCCCAGTCAACTAGGGGTCGCCCAAGAGGGGGAGGCAGATCAAGGGGTGGCCAGGCCCGTTTCTATGCCCTCCCTTCCAGACCAGATGCAATTGCTTCAGATGCTGTGATTACAGGTATTGTCTCAGCTTGCCACATAGATGCCTCTGTATTATTTGACCTTGGTTCCACTTATTCATATCTTTCCTCGTATTCTGCTCATTTTCTTGATATGCCCCGTGAGTCTTTAGGTTCATCTGTTCATGTATCTACTCTTGTGGGCGATACTATTATTGTGGACCGCGTATATCAGTCATGTGTGGTGACTATTGAGGGTCTGGATACTAGAGTGGATATTTTGCTACTCAGTGTGATGGATTTTGATGTAATATTGGGTATGGATTGGTTGTCTTCATGTCATGCTATTCTAGATTTTCACTCTAAGACCGTGACGTTGGCGATGTCGGGGTTTCCAAGGGTTGAGAAGAGCGGTTTTATAGACTAAATACCTAGTAGAGTGATTTCATACTTGAAGGCTCATCGGATGGTCGAGAGGGGTTGTTTATCCTATTTGGCTTTTGTGAGGAATGTTAGTGCAGAGACTCCTTTCATTGATTCTATGCCAGTGGTGCGTGATTATCCGGATGTGTTTCCTGCAGACCTGCAGGTCATGTCGTCTGACAAGGATATTGAATTCGATATTGATTTGGTGTCGGGAACTCAGCCCATTTCTATTCCACCGTATCGTATGGCATCGACGGAGTTAAAGGAGTGGAAAGAAAAACTTCAAGAACTCCTTGATAAGGGGTTTATTCGGTCTAGTGTGTCACCTTGGGGTGCACCAGTTCTATTTATGTTGAAGAAGGATGGTTCTATGAAGATGTGCATTGACTACAGGTAGTTGAACAAGGTCACAATCAAGAACAAGTATCCTTTTCCACGTATTGATGACCTATTTGACCAGCTTTAGGGAGTGAGGGTATTCTCCAAGATTGATTTGAGGTCAGGGTATCACCAACTGAAGATTCGGGATTTAGATGTTCTTAAGACAGCTTTCAGGACCCGATATGGCCATTATGAGTTCCTTGTGATGTCTTTTGGGCTGACCAATGCCCCAGTAATGTTCATGCATTTGATGAACAATGTATTTCAGCATTATTTGGACTCATTCGTTATTTTATTCATTGATGACATCCTGGTGTACCCTCGTAGCCAGGAGGAGCACGCCCAACATCTGAGGATTGTGTTACAGAGATTGACGGAGGAGAAGCTTTATGCAAAGTTCTCTAAGTGTGAGTTTTGGCTCGGTTCATTGGCGTTCTTAGGGCACGTGGTGTCCACTGAGGGTATTCAGGTGGATTTGAAGAAGATAGAGGCGGTGTAGAGTTGGCCCAAAGGGTCTTCAACCACAGAGATTAGAAGCTTTCTTGGTTTGGCGGGATATTACCGTCGTTTTGTAGAGGGTTTCTTATTTATTGAATCATCGTTGACCAAATTTACCCAAAAGGGTGCCCCATTCAGATGGTCAGATAAGTGCGAGGAGAGCTTTCAGAACCTCAAGACTGCTTTGACCACGACTCCAGTTCTAGTTCTGCCATCAGCTTTTGGTTCTTACATAGTGTATTGTGATGCCTCACGGATAGGTATTGAATGTGTTCTGATGCAGGAGGGTAGAGTGATTGCTTATGCTTCATGCCAGTTGAAGACCCATGAGAAGAACTATCATGTCCATGATCTTGAGTTAACAGCTATTGTTCACGCCTTAAAGATTTGGCGTAACTATTTGTACGGGGTTCATTGTGAGATCTACACTGATCACCGAAGTTTGTAGTATCTGTTCAAACAGAAGGATATTAACTTGCGTCACCGAAGGTGGTTAGAGCTTCTTAAGGACTATGATATCACTATTTTGTACCATCCTGAGAAGGCCAATGTGGTGGTCGATGCCTTGAGTCGCCGCGCAGAGAGTTTAAGGAATTTAGCGTATCTTCCAGCAGTAGAGAGACCCTTGGAATTGGATGTTAGCCTTAGCTAGCCAGCTTGTCAGATTGGATATTTTGGAGCCGAGTCGGGTATTGACTTGTGTGGTCTCTAGGTCTTCTTTTTATGATCGTATCAGGGAGCGTCAGTATGATGACCCCCATCTGCTCGTCCTTCAGGACATGGTTCAGCAAGGTGATGCTAGAGATGTGACTATTGGTGATGACGGGGTACGGGTTCTTGAGGAGGCCCACAGCTCGCGGTATTCCATCTATTCGGGTGCCGCGAAGATGTACCATGATTTGAGACAACACTATTGGTGAAGGAGGATGAAGAATGATATATTTGGGTTTGTGGCTCGGTGTCTCAACTGTTAACATTTTAAGTATGAGCATTAGAGATTGGGTGGCTTGATTCAGAGGTTAGAGATCCCAGAGAGGAAGTGAGAGCGGATCACCCTGGATTTCGTAGTTGGGCTCCCACGGACTTCGAGGAAGTTTGATGCTATTTGGGTGATTGTGGATCGGATGACCAAGTCCGCGCACTTCATTCCAGTTGGTACTAGTTACTCTTTAGAGCGGTTGGCTGAGATTTACGTCCAAGATATTGTTCACCTTCATGGTGTCCTAGTTTGTCATTTCAGATAGAGGCACAAAGTTTACATCGCAGTTTTGGAGGGCCGTGCAGCGAGAGTTGTGTATTCAGGTTGAGTTGAGCACAACCTTTCACCCTCAGACGGACAGACAGTCCGAGCGCACGATCCAGATATTGGAGGACATGTTATGGGCTTGTGTCATTGATTTTGGGGATTCATAGGACCAGTTTTTTCTGCTCGCAGAGTTTGCATATAACAACAATTATCAGTCGAGCATTTAGATGGTTCCGTACGAGGCTTTATATAGGAGGCGGTGTATATTTTTGGTGGGTTGGTTTGAGCCGGGTGAGTCTAGGCTCTTGGTTACAGACTTGTTCCATGATGCTTTAGACAATTTGAAATTGATTCAGGAGCGACTTCGGATGGCGTAGTCGAGGCAGAAGAGCTATACGGGCATGAAGGTCCGTGATGTGTCTTTCATGATCGGGGAGAAGGTTGTGCTGAAGGTATCACCCATGAAGGTTGTTATGAGTTTTGGGAAGAGGGGCAAGTTGAGCCCCCGGTTCATTGGGCATTTTGAGGTACTTCAGAGGGTAGGAGAGGTGGCTTACAAGCTTGACTTGCCACCTAACTTGTCGAGTGTGTATCCAGTATTTCATGTTTCTATGCTCCGGAAGTATATCGGCGATCCGTCCATGTTTTGAATTTCAGCACGGTTTAGTTGGATGGTGATATGACTTATGATGCGGAGTCGTGGCCATTTTGGCTTGGCAGGTTTTGAAGTTGAGGTCAAAGGATATATCATCAGTGAAGGTGCAGTGGAGGAGGCCAGCCTGTGGAGGAGGACACTTGGGAGATCGAGCTGGAGATGCGGAGTATATATCCACACCTATTTGAGACTCCAGGTATGCTTCTAGACCCGTCGAGGACGAACGTTTGTTTGAGAGGGGTAACATGTAAGACCCTGCCGGTCGTTTCAGAGTTATATCCCCGTTTCCCCCAATTCTATTTCTTTTGTGATTTAAAGCTGTGTTGTGTCTTACCGGGTTGGTTGGTTCAGGTCCGGAGTGGTTTCAGAGTGAACTGAGACACTTAGTCTCTTATTTGGAAGCTTAAGTTGGAAAAGTTGACCGGATGTTGACTTGTGTGTAAATGACCTCAGATTTGAATTTTTATGGTTCCGTTATCTCAATTAGCAGATTTTGGACTTAGGAACGCGTCTGGAATGTGATTTGGAGGTCCGTAGTGGAATTAGGCTTGAATTGGTGAAAGTTAGAATTTTGGCAATTTTGGACGATAGTGGAAATTTTGATATCAGGGTCGGAATGGAATTCCGGAAGTTGGAGTAGGTTTGTGGTGTCATATTTGACTTGTGTGTAGAATTTGAGGTCAACCGGACATGGTTAAGTAGGTTTCAACGTTGTTTGTGGAATTCAGAAGTTTAGAAGTTCTTTATGGTTCTATCCGGGTGTGATTTGGTGTTCTGATGTTGTTTTGAGTGATTCGAAAGCTCGACTAAGTTTGCATGGGGTTATATGACTTGTTGGTAGGTTTGGTTGAGGTCATAGGGGCCTCGAGGGTGTTTCGGATGCCCATCGGAAGGAAATTTTGGACTTAGCCATTGCTGGTTTTTCGGTCTTCCGGTGTTCGCACCTGCGGTGGGAAGTCCGCAGGTGCGGCCCCACAGAAGCGAAGAGGAGGTCGCAGATGCGGTGTAGGCTAGGTTGGACTGGAAGCGCAAGTGCGAGGGTAGGAGCGCATTTGGGAAACTGCAGATGCGGAAGGCGAATCGCAGATGCGGAGAAGGCCTAAGCGAGAAGAACCACAGAAGTGGGCAGGGCTCGCAGGTGCGCACCCGCATGTGCGATTAGGTCACCGCATATGCGGAGTCTGGTGTCTTAAGTGAGATCTGCATCTACGATGGAAATTCCGCAGGTGCGTCATTGCAGAAGCGACAAAAAGACCGCAGGTGCGGTAATTTTGGGCAAAAAAAACCTCAGCTCGAGTGTTGGACTTTCATTTTCGATTTTGGACTTGAGAAGCTCGGGGGAGGCGATTTTTCAAGGATTTTCAAGGAAAATGTTAGGTTAAGTAATTGTAACCCGGATTGGACTAAATTTCATGAATCTATGGCTTTTTTCATCACCTTATTAGGGAGATTTTGAAGTGAAATTTGGGGGTTTAGGGCTTGGGAATTGGAGAGTGAACTTTGGGGTTTTGGAGGGGGTCGGATTTTGATAAATTTGGTATGGTTAGACTCATGATTGTATTACATCCCGTGAGTTTGAGCGCCAAATTTCTTAACACAAGGACTTATTATATGCGACTTTTTTTAAAATGTTGATGTGTTTTTAAAAAAGAGCTAATATAAAAGTTTTAAGTTCTCATGTGAAGTCAATGTTATGTGTTTTGAGATTATAATTGAACAAGAAACGTTAGTTACAAGTTGGATTGACATACTAGAGATTCTTAAGGCAATGCTTGAGAAGCTTGACTTCATTTACTTGGTTGATATTTTTAAAAATGGTAGGTTAACTCTTAGAGAGTCTCACTTGTTTGGGAGTGTGATATGTACATAACGAATTCAGCCAGTGTATGGTATTTTGAGTGGGATATTTTTGTAAAATAGTTTGAAAAAAATATAATTTTATATAGTTATTAATATTACTACTTTCGAATATGCTCTAAATTATACTCATAATATGAAAATGTTTATGAGATTTTCTTTATTGTAAAAATAAAAATTCTTTTTTTTTCACAAGAAAAGAAGGTTATCTTTTTATCATTTTAAGAGTTAAGTGTACGAAAATTTGTACTATTTATATGACATTAGGAAAATTAGAAGTTGAGAAAATATATGTATTTTTACATGAATGTTTTAATGAAATAATAGTGTATGCATTTATTTTATATGGTACCACATGGCCACGATAGTAGGGTACGTAAAGTGTATTAAAAGTGAGTAGCATTTTAATAATTCAAGATAATTATTAATTATATGGGTAATTGATTAATTATTGGTCAATTGGTTAAAGTATATATCATACCAATAGAAATCTTCCCACTAACTCAGCTCTGCCAATAAATCACAACATTCACTGAACTTTCACCCCGGTAGAGTATCAAATCACAGTTCGTAACGAAAATACTCAAGAAAATCACATCAAACCTACCATGATGAACAACAAGGAGCCTCATCACTCTCAATGATGAATAAGACAGTGGTAGACACGGGATACCACTCATAGAATCTCCCTACATGAGCAAACACGAAAATAGAGTGCAAAGCATGAAACTCACTCATAAATGAAGCAACAAATAAGGGAACTCGTCTTGACCAGCAGAACCATAACGAAATATGGTGCCCCTATGTAACAAATCAAAACATACATGTATGATAACATCTGGAAAAATAGCCTCCAACATACTATATGAGACACATCAATGGGCCAGGCCTCCCCCTCTTGGGTGCCCTCTACTCAACTGAATAACTCATTGTGATCCACCTGCCCAAATCCTAGGACAATATCTCACCATGTGGCTAATATCTCCACACTCAAAGCAACCTCTCTGCTGGCGTGGCTGTGGAAACTGAGCAGTACGAGTACTCTGAGGCCCATGAGCACCTGAAACATTGCGTGAAGCTGGAAGTGCAAGCTGAACTAGCTGACCTACAAAACTTCTACCATGTTGTACCCTTCCTCCAAAATAAGGACCAGTATGTCTCTCCGATCTACGATGCCTCCTCCCCTCCCTGTACTCTCTCTCCTGATATCGTCTGTCCTCTCTCTCCCGTTCCCACATGCCCTCTAACCAACGAGCGATCCCTACAACCTACTAAAACAAAACATATGACTCCAGTTTTCAAGCTATGCTGAACTGAATATCATGCCTGAGCCCCTCAATGAATCTACAGACTCGCTCTCTAACTGAAGCGACCAAGCCAGGTGTATGTCTGGCCAATTGACTGAATCTGACGGCATACTCTAATACTGACATAGTGCCCTGACGCAACTGCCCAAACTCCGCGCTCCATGCATCCCGAAGGGACTGAGGTACAAAATTTCCAAAAACATATCTAAAAATTAAACCCATGTAAGTGAAGCTGCATCGGCCGGACTATCCAACTCATATGCCCGCCACCTCTGATAAGTTGTTCCCTTAAGCTGGAACATAGTAAAAGAAAATCACATCGTCTCAACGATATCCATAGTGCGGAGGATGCTATGGCATTCTTCCAGAAAAACCCTGTGCACTCTCTGAAGCCAAACCGCTGAATGTAGGAGGGTTATATCTCTTGAACCTTGCAAATCTAAGCTGCCTTTCCTCGGATGCTGCTGCGCTAACCATGAGCTGAACTGGAACCATTGGCTGTGTCACCATGACACCTAGAACCTGACCAACGTGAACTCGCTGCTCTGGAGTATGGGCGGCGGCAGTCTGGGCTTCTCCCCCGATCTGTGAAGTCACTGGTGCAACCGGAAATAACCTCGCCTAAGCCAATGTACCAACATGCTCAGGAACTGTGCTAAAGTCTCCTGAAGTCCGAGGTAGTAGCAGGCGCCTTCGGTACCTGCCCCTCCCCCCCCCCAACTGGAACTACTGGCGGCTCCCCAATTGTTGCTCTGGTAGGTGCCCTAGCTGTGGCACGTGCTCTTCGTCAGCCTCTTCCTCTGACCCTAGTGATATCTACTCCGGGGGTAACATCATCAGGAACCACAACTCATGTCCTCACCATTTGTGAGATAATGGAATGATAAATTTCAACTTCAAGATCAATGAACTCGCACGATAGGAATGAAGGAAGTGAAACTATCCTAATAGTTTTGTAGCCTCTCAAAGATAAGTACATACGTCTCCATACCGATCCACAAGACTCTACTAAACTCGCTTATGACTTGTAGTACCTATGAACCTAGAGCTCTGATACCAACTTGTCACGGCCCAATTTCCCCTCCGTTGGGTATCGTGATGGAACCTAGTCTTAAGGACTAGGTAAGCCTAACATTTACTGAATAACAACAATAATAAAGGAAATCTAACAGAATTTACCATTTCCCAAAACTGGTAGTACAAGTCATAAGCTCTACAGAGTTAACTACAACTTCTAAATACAACTGTTTGGAAATTAGTAAAAACAGTTTGAATACAAGGCAAGAAGGTGATTCTGAAGCCTGCGACGCAGCGACAGGTTTGCCTTGAGTCTCCTCAGCAAGGATCTACACAGCTACTAACGATCAATACCTGGATCTGCACAAAATATGCAGAAGTGTATAATGAGCACACCACAGCGGTGTCCAGTAAGTATCAAGACTAACCTCGGTGAAGTAGTGATGAGGACTAGTCAAGACACCCACTGGTCTAATGTACTCAACAAGCATAAGTATAAGGATGACAGAGCATGAAATCTATCTAAGGACTACGCGATATGGCTAAAGACATAGCAACTGCAACAAGGAAGGAAAAATAGCAAGTAATAGCGAAACACCATAATAACACATAGAAGAATGAACGGAAACACAACCCAAATCCGAAAATCACAATACACTAAAGGCAAGTGGTAACTCAACAACTGCAATAATTTTCACATCAGGTCTTAGCCAACAACCCCAATAAATTAGTCTAATCCTTCAAGTGTAAACTTTACCCGTAAGTTTTTAAATTGAGGTCTTTAGAATATAATCCTTTCCAATAAAAAATTCTTTTTGAATATACTCCCTTCAAATAAATATTTGATGACCCAAGGGGTCATTTTATGAATTAAGACTCTGTTCTAGGCTTACTAGCCATAAAAAGATTAAATTTAACTACCTCGATTTGCATGCGCAGTCCGGGCGTAAAACCGGAAAGCTTTTATTTGAAAATATAAGAAATACTAATTTTTAGAATCTAAAGTTTGGTTTTAGTTGATTTGAGTCAACATTTTGAGTAAACGGACCCTGATCTGTGTTCCAGTGATCCTGGGAGGTCCGCAGTAAAATATGGGACTTGGGCATATGCCCGGAATTGAATTCCGAGGTCCCAAGCCTTAGAAATCAATTTTTGAAAGAAATAATTTTGCTGAATTATTAATGAAATAAAGAAAAGAATTAACGTTTGAAAATGTTGGTATCAGGCCCATATTTTGGTTCCGGAGCCCGGTACAGATTGTTATAATATTTGAATACTATCTGTGAAATTTGGTGAGAATCGGAGTTTATTTGACGTGATTCGGACGTTCAGTTGAGAAATAGTGGTGGTTAAGTGTTCTTGAGAAAAATGATGAGTTTTGAGGTTAAATTCATATTTTTAAATGTTATTTTCATGATTTGATCGCAACAAGTCCGTATGATGTTTTTAGACTTGTGTGCATGTGTGGTTTAGAGCCTTGAGGGCTCGGGTGAGTTTCAGATAGGCTACAGAGAGTTTGGACTTAGGAAAACTCAGCTGGTGCACCAGTTCTAGTGTGCCCGCACCCACGAGCCTTTGGCCGTAGGTGCGAGCTCGCAGATGCAAGTGGGATTAATTGAGCAGGTGAACGGGTAAACGGAATTTGGTCCGAGCCTCGAGTTTGGACCAAGCGGGCCGGGGTCGTGTTTTAACCTTTTTTGAGAAAACTTAGGAAAACCAAATTTTTCAGTAAAGTTGGTTCCTTTAGCATTAATTAATGATATTAAACTAATTATGATTAGATTTGAGTGTGTTGGAGGTGAATTCGAAAGGAAAAGCTGTAATTGAGCAGTGAGTGGTCTGCGGAATTGAGGTAGGTGTTTTGTCTAACCTTAGCTTGAGGGAATAGGTATTGTGTGACTACTTGCTACCTGTTTGTTTGTTAAACCCAATGTATAAGTGAGGTGACGAGTACCTATACGTTGTGGCCAGGTCATACCATGCGAGTAAATGCTATTTCTTGTTATTTTGGTTGTCTTAAAGCCCATCATCTGTGATTATTGTTGTTAGTGAAATTTGAGAACATTGAGTTGAGATTGAAATGATAAATCATGATAGTAACCATGATGAAATATTGTTTTCTTGTGAAATTCCTTTGAGAACATTAAGTTTAGATAGAAATATTAAATGGTGATAGAAATTATGATGAAATACTGTTTATCGCGAAATCCCCTTTTATGTTGTTGATGATTTGATGAGATTGTGAGGAAGAGTGTAAATCACGAAGGGTGATGCTGTGCATGACTTAATTATATTGTGAGGAAGAGTGAAAAGCACGAAGGGTGATGTCGTGCATGATTTATTTATAAGGTGAGGAAGATAGTAAAGCACGAAGGGTGATGCCGTGCAATTCTAAATTATAATCTGGTGAGGATGAGAGTAAAAGCACGAAGGGTGATGCCGTGTATTCTATTAATTATTTGGTGAGGCTGAGAGTAAAAGCACGAAGGGTGATGCCGTCCAAGTTTACTTTATATCTTTAATTGCTAAAATTATTGTTCGCTATCTGTGTTTGCCTTATTGTTTTCCTCATTCCTTATGTTGAAAATTTCCTATCGCATGCTCCCTTCCCATTAATTACTATTTACATTTTTTAATTGCTATTATTTCCTGTTAGCATGATTTGATGTCATTTACCCGGTGTCTTGTCCTAGCCTCGTCACTACTTCGCCAAGGTTAGGCTCCACACTTACTCAGTACATGAGGTCGGTTGTGTTGATACTACACTCTGCACTTTTTAGTGCAGATCCAGGTACCGGCTAACATTAGAGATTTTAGTAGCGGTCACTCATCATTCGTAGACACGAGGTATATCTGCCGTCATTCGCAGATTCTTGGAGTCTTCTCTTAGTTTATAGAGACTGTTTTATTTTACTCAAAACAGATATATTATTTGTTTCGGCCCATTAATTGTAGTATTCTTAGAAGTTCGTGAATTGTGACACCAGACCCTGGGTACTCTTAGAGTTATATATATTTAGTTTGTGGCTCATTTTTTTATTTGTTTATCATTTTATTTTGGAATGTTATTCGCCGTAAATCATTAGATTTAATCTACTCTAAATTTGTTTTATTGTGTTTAAATAAGTAACCAAAGGAAAAATAGTTAGTCGAATTCTAACATTGGCTTGCATAGCAAATGTGGTGTTAGGCGCCATCACGATCCCTAAGAATGGAAATTTGGGTCGTGACAAGTTGGTATTAGAGCACTAGGTTGCATAGGTCTCACAATTCACGAACAAGCTTAATAGAGTCTGAAGGATCGGTACAGAGATGTATGTACTTATCTCTCAGAGGCTATCAAGTTAGGAAACAACTCCATTTTTATTTCTACTCTCTCGTGCGATTCTTGGTATCTCAAATACTAATTGAACTCTTCTACTCTCTCGCAGATGGCGAGAACACGTGCTTCCTCTTCCTCTGACCAACACTCTGGTTCTCCAGCAGCAGTAGCTCCTACTAGGGGCAGAGGCCGAGGTCGCGCCAGGGGACGAGGCAGGGGCAGGACTCAGCCCATTGCTCAGGCAGCATCCCCAACTGTGGAACCCCAGATCGAGATTAATGAGGGGGTTCCAGCTCAGACCGTTCCAACGGGAGCAACTCAGGTCCCAGAGGGGTCTATTTCCACCCCGGTACTTCAGGAGACTTTGGTCCATTTAGTGGGTATTATGGAGAGTGTGGCCTAGACTAGCACATTCCCCATTGCAGCAGCCGTATCTCAGGCTGGAGGAGGGGTTCAGACTCCTGCTACCCACACTCCTTTTCAGACTACTCCTCATATTGAGACCCCAGCAGCCAATCCAGTTGGGGTAATTCAGTCAGTTGCTCCAGCGTCGCTTGTTGAGGGGGCAACTATGTCCACTGATGCTTTGTAGAGATTGGACAGGTTCATTAAGTTATTCCCTGTTCATTTCAGTGGTGCTACTTCGGAGGATCCTCAGGAATATCTGGATAGTTGTCATGAGGTATTGCGTAATATGGGTATTTTGGATACCAATGGGGTCGATTTTGCTGCTTTTCAGATGACTGGTTCCGCCAAGAAATGGTGGAGGGATTATTTGTTGACTCGACCAGTTGGGTCGCCTGCTTTGACTTGTGATCAGTTTTCTCATCTCTTTTTGGAGAAGTTTTTGCCTGTTACTACTCGAGAGGAGAAGCGTCGTCAGTTTGAGCGACTTCAGCAGGGAAGCATGACTGTGACCCAGTATGAGAATCGTGTTGTGGATTTGGCTAGACATGCTATTCTTTTGTTGCCTACAGAGAGAGAGAGAGAGGCTCAGACGATTTATTGAGGGCCTTTCTGAGCCCATTAGGTTGCAAATGGATAAAGAGACAGGGACTGAGATTTCTTTTCAGGATGCGGTTAATGTGGCCAGGAGGGTTGAGTCGGTTCTTGGGATGGGAGGTCATGGATCAGACAAGAGGCATTGCCATTCTGGTGGTTTCAGTGGTGCCTCATCTGGAGGCGTGGTTAGTTTCAGCAGAGGCCATGCTTCCAGGCCATTCCATTCAGCACTGCAAGATTCACATGGTACTTTGGGTGGTCGTGGTTCTTATATGCCTCTTTCCGCTCAGCCAGTCTACAGTGCACCATCAGCTCCTATCAATGCACCTCCTCTCCAGAGTGTTCAGGGTGGTTATACTAGTCGAAAAGGTCAGTTTGCCGGCCAGCAGTCTCAGCAGCCGAGGTCTTTTTACACTTGTGGTGACCCGAGTCACATTGCCAGATATTTTCCTCGCACGTCGAATAATTCTCAGTATCAGAATTCCCATGCTATAGTTCCAGCACCGCCTGCCCAGCCAGTCAGGGGTAGGGGTCAGGTAGCTAGAGGTAGAGGACAGATTGTTAGAGGTGGAGGTCAGGCCGCTAGGGGTGGAGGCCATCCCGCTAAAGGTGGAGGTCCTCCAAGAGATGTGGTTCAGGGTGGTGGAGCTCAGCCCCGATTAGATGCATTTCCAGCTAGACCTGAGGCGGAGTCCTCTGATGCTGTCATTACAAGTATCATTTCAGTTTGCAATAGAAATGCCTAAGTTTTGTTTGATCCAGGGTCTATTTATTCTTATGTGTCATCCTATTTTGCCTCGTATTTGGTTGTGCCCCACGATTCTTTGAGTGTCCCTATTTATGTGTCCACGCCAGTGGGGGAGGCTATTGATGTAGATCGTGTATATCGTTCGTGCATAGCCATTATTGAGGGTCTTGACACTAGTGTAGACCTGTTGCTTCTTGACATGGTCGATTTTGATGTCATATTGGGAATGGATTGGTTTTCACCTTATTATGCCGTCTTGGACTGTCACGCTAAGACAATTACTTTAGCTTTGCCGGGATTGCCACGGTTAGAATGGAAAGGGACTCATTGTCATTCTCCCAGCAGAGTGATTTCTTATGCCAAGGCTCGTCGCATGGTTGAGAAGGGATGTTTGGTTAATTTGGCTCATATTCGTGATTCTGATGCCGAGATTTCTTCAATAGAGTCAGCTCCCCTTGTTCGGGAATTTCCCGAAGTGTTTCCTGCAGACCTGATGGGAATGCCACCCGACAGGGATATCAATTTTTGTATTGATGTTGCTCCGGGAACTCAGCCCATTTCTATTCCTCCATACCGGATGGCCCCACCAGAATTGAAAGAATTGAAACAATAGTTGCAAGACCTTTTTGATAAGGGTTTCATCAGGCCTAGTTTCTCGCCCTGGAGTGCACTGGTCTTGATCATAAAGAAGAAGGATGGATCGATGAGAATGTGTATACATTACCGTCAGTTGAATAAATTTACTATCAAGAATAAGTATCCATTGCCGAGAATTGATGATTTATTTGATCAGCTTCAGGGTGCCAGGGTGTTTTTGAAAATTGATCTGAGATCGGGCTACCATCAATTGAAGATTAGGGCGTTTGATGTTCCTAAAGCATCCTTTTGGACAAGGTATGTGCACTATGAATTTTGGTGATGTCTTTTGGCTTGACTAATGCCCCAGCAGCCTTTATGGATTTGATGAATTGAGTTTTCAAGCCTTATCTAGATTCCTTCGTAATCGTGTTCATTGATGATATTCTTATATACTCCCGCAGTCGGGAGGAGAATGAACAACACCTCCATATAGCACTCCAGACTTTAAGGGATAATCAGTTGTATGCAAAATTTTTGAAGTGTGAATTCTGGTTAGATTTAGTAGCTTTCTTGGGTCATGTCGTATCAGCAGAGGGTATTCAGGTAGATTCTAAAAAAATAGAGGCAGTCAAGAACTGGCCTATACCTACTTCAGCCACGGAAATCAGGAGTTTCTTGTGTTTGGCGGGATACTACCGTCGTTTTGTGGAGGGGTTCTCATCTATAGCAGCCCTGATGGCGAGATTGACTCAGAAGGGTGCCCCATTTAAATGGTTGGATGAGTGTATGGCGAGCTTTCAGAAGCTCAAGACAGCCTTGACTTCAGCACTGGTATTAGTGTTATCATCAGGTTCAGGACCTTTCATGGTATATTGTGATGCTTCCCGTGTTGGTCTTGGAGCAGTATTGATGCAGGATGGAAGGGTGATAGCATATGCATCACGGCAGTTAAAGATTCATGAGAAGAATTATCCTGTTCATGACTTAGAGTTGACAACTATTGTTCATGCATTGAAATTATGGAGGCACTATCTTTATGGCATGCCATGTGAGGTTTACACGGATCATCGTAGCCTCCAGTACTTGTTCAAGCAAAAGGATCTTAATTTGAGACAGAGGAGATGGTTAGAGTTATTGAAAGATTATGATGTCACTATATTGTATCATCCGGGAAAGGCCAATGTGGTGGACGATGCATTGAGTTGAAAAGAAGTAAGTATGGGCAGACTTTCATGTATTCCAGTTAGTGAGAGACCTTTAGATTCAGACATTCAGACGTTGGCTAATTAGTTCGTGAGGTTGGATATTTTGCCCAGCCATGTTCTAGCTTGTACAATTGCTCGGTCTTCCTTATTCGAGCGTATTAGATATCGGCAGATGATGACCCGCATTTGATGGTCCTTAGGGACACAGTTGGTCACGGTGGTGCCAAGAAAGTTACAGTTGGAGATGACGGTGTTTTGAGGATGCAGGGTCGTATATGTGTGCCTAACGTTGACGGCCTTCGTGAGTTGATCCTTGAGGAGGCTCATAGTTCTAATTATTCTATTCACCAAAGTGCTTCCAAGATGTACCAGGACCTACGACAGAAGTACTGGTGGCAAAGGATGAAGAAGGATATTGTTGCTTATGTGGCTCGTTGTTTGAATTTCCAACAGGTGAAATATGAGCATCAAAGACCTGGTGGTTTACTTCAGCAGATAGAGATTCCTGAGTGGAAGTGGGAGCGTATCACTGTGGACTTCGTTGTTGGACTCCTACGGACTCAGAGGAAGTTCGACGTCGTTTGGGTTATTGTGGATAGGCTGACTAAATCAACACATTTCTTTCCAGTGGCAAGTACTTACACTTCGGAGCGGTTGGTAGAGATATATATTCGAGAGATTGTTCGCCTTCATGGTGTGCCCGTATCTATCATATCTGATTTAGGTACGCAGTTTACCTCGCACTTTTGGAGGGCTGTTCAGCGAGAGTTGGGTACCCGAGTTGAGCTGAGCACATCATTTCATCCTCAGACGGACGAGCAGTCCGAGCGTACTATTCATATTTTAGAGGTTATGCTCCGCGCTTGTGTTATCGACTTTGAAGGTTCTTGGTATCAGTTCTTTACATTAGTAGAGTTTGCCTACAATAATAGTTATCAGTCGAGCATTCAGATGGATCCCTATGAGGCATTATATGGTAGGTGGTGTAGATCGCTAGTTGGATGGTTTGAGCCTGGAGAGGCTCAGTTATTGGATACTGACTTAGTTCAAGAGGCCTTAGATAAGGTCAAGATTATACAGGATCGGCTTCGTGCAACTCAGTCCAGGCAAAAGAGTTATGCCGACCGTAAGGTTCATAATGTGGCATTCATGGTTGGATAGAGAGTATTGCTTCGTGTATCACCCATGAAGGGTGTTATGAGATTTGGGAAGAAGGGTAAGTTGAGCCCTAGGTATATCGGGCCATTTGAGATTCTTGATACAGTGGGGGAGGTAGCTTATAGACTTGCGTTGCCTCCAGGGTTATCCTCCATTCATCCGGTATTTCATGTATCTATGCTCCAGAAATATCACGGTGACCCGTCCCACGTGTTTGATTTCAGCTCTGTCCAATTGGACAAAGATTTGACTTATGAGGAGGAGCCGGTAGCCATTCTAGTCCGGCAGGTTCGTCAATTGAGATCAAAGAGTTACCCTTCAGTTTGAGTGCAGTGGAAAGGTCAGCTCGTTGAGGCAGCTACTTGGGAGTTGGAGTCGGACATGCAGAGTAGATATCCACACTTGTTTGCCAGTTCAGGTAATTTTCTATGTCCGTTCGAGGACAAACGTTTGTTTTAGAGGTGGAGATTGTGATGACCCAAGGGGTCATTTTATGAATTAAGACTCTATTCTAGTCTTACTAGCCATTAAAATATTAAATTTAACTGCCTCGATTTGCATGCGCAGTCCGGGCATGAAATCAGAAAGCTTTTATGTGAAAATATAAGAAATACTAATTTTTAGAATCTAAAGTTTGGTTTTAGTTGACTTGAGTCAACATTTTGAGTAAATGGACCCAGATCTCTGTTCCGATAACCCCGGGAGGTCCGCAGTAAAATATGGGACTTGGGCGTATTCCTGGAATTGAATTCCGAGGTCCCAAGCCTTAGAAATCAATTTTTGAAAGAAATTGTTTTGATGAATTAATAATGAAATAAAGAAAAGAATTAACATTTGAAACCGTTGGTATCGGGCCCGTATTTTGGTTCCGGAGCCCGGTACAGTTTTGTTATAGTATTTGAATACTATCTATAAAATTTGGTGAGAATCGGAGTTTATTTGACGTGATTCGGATGTCCGGTTGAGAAATAGTGGAGGTTAAGTATTCTTGAGAAAAATGATGAGTTTTGAGGTTAAATTCATATTCTTAAATGTTATTTTCATGATTTGATCGCAAGAGCAAGTCTGTATGATGTTTTTAGACTTGTGTGCATGTGTGGTTTAGAGCCTTGAGGGCTCGGGTGAGTTTCAGATAGGCTACAGAGAGTTTGGACTTTGGAAAACTCAGCTGGTGCACCAGTTTTGGTGTGCCCGCACCTGCGAGCCTTTGGCCGCAGGTGCGAGCTCGCAGATGCGAGCGGGAGCCCGCAGGTGCGACCCAAGCCCAGGTCCCCTTCTTCCTCAGACGCGGGTTTTTTTTCCACAGTAGCGGGACCGCAGAAGCGGAGAACCTTCCGTAGGTGCGGCCCCCCAAGTCCCAGTCCATTTCCGCAGAAGCGGAAGCCTTCGGCACGTGCAATTATCGCAGGTGTGACCCAAGCACCGCAGGTGCGAGGGTCGGACAGTGGGTTCACTTAATTAGAACCCGATCCCTATTTCCTCCATATTTTCGAACTAAGAAGACCTAAAGATGAATTTCTTCATCAAAGTTCATCCCCAAAGTGTTGGTAATCAATTCTAAACTTATCACTTTCAATTACCCAATGATCTTCATCACTTTTCAATCCAAAATCAAGAATTTTCATGGTAAAAATTGAGGGTTTGGGTAGAATTAGGAAATTTTATAAAAATCAAATTTTGACCTCTAATTGGGGTCGGATCCCGAAACTAATTTGCATATTCGGGCTCGGGGGTGAACGGGTAAACAGAATTTGGTCCGAACGAACCCCGAGTTTGGACCAAGCGGGCCGGGGTTGAATTTTAACTTTTTTTTAGAAAACTTAAGAAAACCATAATTTCTCAGTAAAGTTGGTTCCTTTAGCATTAATTAATGATATTAAACTAATTATGATTAGATTTGAGTGTGTTAGAGGTGAATTCGAAAGAAAAAGCGGTAATTGAGCAGTGAGTGGCCTGCGGAATTGAGGTAAGTGTTGTGTCTACCCTTAGCTTGAGGGAATAGGTATTGTATGACTACTTGCTACCTGTTTGTTTGTTAAACCCAATGTATAGGTGAGGTTACGAGTACCTATACGTTGTGGTCAGGTCATACCATGCGAGTAAATGCTATTTCTTGTTATTCTGGTTGTCTTAAAGCCCATCATCTGTGATTATTGTTGTTAGTGAAATTTGAGAACATTGAGTTGAGATTGAAATGATAAATGATGATAGTAACCATGATGAAATATTTATTTCTTATGAAATTCCTTTGAGAACATTGAGTTGAGATTGAAATATTAAATGGTGATAGAAATTATGATGAAATACTGTTTATCGCGAAATCCCCTTTTATGTTGTTGTTTATTTGATGAGATTGTGAGGAAGAGTGTAAAGCACGAAGAGTGATGTCGTGCATGACTTAATTATACTGTGAGGAAGAGTGAAAATCACGAAGGGTGATGCCGTGCATGATTTATTTATAAGGTGAGGAAGAGAGTAAAGCACAGAAGGTGATGCCGTGCAATTCCAAATTATAATCTGGTGAGGATGAGAGTAAAAGCACGAAGTGTGATACCGTGTATTCTATTTATTATTTGGTGAGACTGAGAGTAAAATCACGAAGGGTGATGCCGTCCAAGTTTACTTTTTATCTTTAATTGCTAAAATTATTGTTGATCACTATCTGTGTTTGACTTATTGTTTTCCTCATTCCTTATGTTGAAAATTTCCTATCGCATGCTCCCTTCCCATTAATTATTGTTTACATTCTTTAATTGCTATTATTTCCTGTTATCATGAATTGATGTCCAGGTTTTATCTGGTGTCTTGTCCTAGCCTCGTCACTATTTCCGAGGTTAGGCTCGGCACTTACTCAGTACATGAGGTCGGTTGTACTGATACTGCACTCTGCATTTTTTTTTTTTGCATATCAAGGTGCCGGCCATCATTAGAGATTTTAGTAGCGGTCACTCATCATTAGAAGACACGAGGTATATCTGCTGGCGTTCGCATATTCCTGGAGTCTTCTCTTAGTTTATAGAGACTGTTTTATTTTACTCAAAACAAATATATTATTTGTTTCGGCCCATTAATTGTAGTATTCTTAGAAGTTCGTGAATTATGACACCAGATCCTGGGGTAGTCTTAGATTTATATATATTTAGTTCGTGGCTCGATTTATTTATTTGTTTATCATTATTCTCCGTAAATCATTAGATTTAATCTACTCTAAATTTGTTTTGTTGTGTTTAAATAAGTAACCAAAGAAAAAATAGTTAATCGAATTCTAACATTGGCTTGCCTAGCAAGTGTGGTGTTAGCACCATCACGATCCCTAAGGTTGGGAATTTGGATCGTGACAAAATATCCTTCAAACATAGTTCTTTCAAGATAAAAACCTTTCAAATATAAACTTTTCAAATAAATATCCTTCAAACATAGTTCTTTCAAGATAAAAACCTTTCAAATATAAACTTTTCAAATAAATATCCTTCGAACATAGTTCTACAAGATCAATACTTTTCAATTATAAGCTTTCAACTAAATATCCTTCAAACATAATTCTTCCAAGATCAATACTTTTCAAATATAAGCTTTTCAAATAAATATCTTTCAAACATAGTTCTTTCAAGATAAAAACCTTTCAAATATAAACTTTTCAAATAAATATCCTTCAAACATAATTCTTCCAAGATCAATACTTTTCAAATATAAGCTTTTCAAATAAATATCTTTCAAACATAGTTCTTTCAAGATAAATATTTTTCAAATATAGTTCTTTCAAGATAAAAACCTTTCAAATATAAACTTTTCAAATAAATATCCTTCAAACATAGTTCTTTCAAGATAAATATTTTTCAAATATAGTTCTTTCAAGATAAAAACCTTTCAAATATAAACTTTTCAAATAAATATCCTTCAAACATAGTTCTGCAAGATCAATACTTTTCAATTATAAGATTTCAAATAAATATCCTTCAAACATAATTCTTCCAAGATCAATACTTTTCAAATATAAGCTTTTCAAATAAATATCTCTCAAACATAGTTCTTTCAAGATAAATACTTTTCAAATATAACTCTTTCAAATAAATATCGTTCAAACATAGTTCCTTCAAGATAAATACTTTTCAAATATAAACTTTTCAAGTGAATATCCTTCGAGTATAAGTCACCCTGTGACACCTAACCATAGAAGATTAGTAGCTCCGAACACAGATATAACAACAGGTAAATCTACCGGGATACCGTCCCGTAGTCCTGAATTAATTATGCAGTATAGGGGGATCTCCCGCAATACGTCCATAGTCCCAAAGTAAATATGCAAGACAGGGGGATCTCCCGTAATACGTCTGTAGTCCCAAAATAAATATGCAGAGTTGGGGATCTCCTGGAATATCGTTCCATAGTCCCAATTTAAATATGCAGCGCAACCAACAAAGATAACAATTATAGCCCGACAAAAACCTTGTACATCACCACAACAAGTGCAACAACAAAAACGACAGTAATACAAAGTACAACGAGTAAATCAACTCAAGAATTTCAAATCACAAAGAACGGTAGAACTCATTCACAAGAAATAGCCACAGTAAAGAATGCTAGGCGCAAGGAGAACAACTTAACAAGGGAAAACAAAAATGTAGCAACGATTCCACAATACTCAAGTCAATAATAAGAAGCCAACACGAGTCAAATAGTTTCAAACAATGGCAAGTCAACTAAGATATAGGTTGTCTAAACTCCTTTTGAGGTTGAGCAATTACGAGGGATATTCATCAGTTCAAGTAAAGGTAAGCAACAAAGATAATCATAACTCCAATTAAGACTAAACAATTATAGGTTGAGATAATAATAATTTCAATTAAAGATGAGTAGTTATGAAAATAAAGCATGACGATAGAAGAGGTAAAATCTTCAACTAAATCAAATCAGGGTCAAGTAGACAGTAAGGGTGAATCCTAAAGCAATTATATCTAATCAAAGCATGTAGAGGTGTACCTAGCAAATAGTAACTCAAATGTATTCAGAACAACTTCATACACAGTGAATATAAGGACCTAAGGACCCAAGAAGGCCAACTTCCCACAAATAAGTCTGAGCACGCATTCGTCACCTCGCGTACACGGTCTACAATCAACATAGAAGACTCAAATCCTAAGGGGTAGCTCCCCCACACAAGGTTAGGCAAGATACTTACCTCAAAGAAGATAAATTGATACTCTGAATGAACTTCTCGGGTGAAATTACCTCTGGACGGTTAAAATCTAACCAAAATAACTTCAAAGCACAAATAAAACTCATAAGAAACTATTCTGGATCATAAAGACTCAATCTTTATCAAAATCTAAAAATCGATCCCAAAAGTTGAACGCAGGCCCGCACCTCGAAACCCGAAAAAATTTACAAAATCTGAACACCCATTCCATTACAATTCCAACCATACTAATTTCATAAAATTCCAATACTAAATCCATGTTCAAACCCAATTATTCTCTTTAGAAAAGTTTTTGATAAAAATCCCCAATTCTCCAATCAAAATATGGATTAATTCAAAAAATGAACTTCTGTAATAATATTAAAATACTAGACTTATACGTAGATACTGACCCCCAATAAAATATGAGAAGAAAACCGCGAAAATCACCTCAATGAGAGCTCTAGAACTCAAGATATGCTCAAAATACCAAAATGATGCGGTTTGATTTTTTATACTTAGTTTTTGCTTTTGCGACAAAAATATCCGCACCTGCGCATCTCAAGCTGTCATTTCTGCATTTGTGGACCATTTTTTGCACTTGCGGCTCAGCGTATGCGGACCCAACTTCGCATCTGCGAAGCACCAACACCAGCTCTCTTCTTTGACACTCAAATGAGCATAACTTCCTCATACGATGTTCAAATTCGACGATTCTATTTGCTATATCTCCGTAATTATGATACGGATCTACTGCTTCAACGAAAGCAAAAATTGGAGCTCATTTTATTAATGTGATGCCATTTATTCTTGAAGAAACGACGCCGAAACATAAAAAATAAGCGCAACACAACCCAAACCTATTTGAACCTCACCCGAGCCCCTCGGGACCCCGTCCGAACATACCAATAAGTTCAATAACCTATCACGGACCCTCTCGATGCCTTAAATCACATCAAACAATGACGAAACTACATATCGCACCATGAATCGAACTTATGAACTTCCAAATCTTCCAACTTCTAAAACTCGTGCTGAAACCTATCAAACCAACCCAGAATGATGTCAAATTTTGCAAACAAGTACCAATTGACTTAACAGAGCTTTTTCAACTCTCAGAAACGCATTCTGACCCCAGTATCATCAAAGTCAACTATTGGTCAAACTTCTCCATTTTCCAAACTTCAACTTCCAACTTTCGCCGAAATGCCTCAAATTATCCTACAGACCTCCAAATGCGAATCCGGACGCACACCTAAGTCCAAATTCACCATACGAAGCTGCTGACATCATGCAAATCTCATTCAGGAGACATTTACACAAAAAGTCAAATTTTGGTTAAATTCTCACCGCTTAAGCTTCCAAAACTAGAATCCTTCTTCCAATTCGATTCTAAATCATCCGGTAATTGAATCCAACCATGCACGTAGGTCGATATACATAATGTGAATCTACTCAAGGCCTTATGCCACCGAACGAAGCTTAAATTCTCAAAATGACCGGTTGGGTCGTGTGATGACCCAAAAAGTCATCTCTCATTTTATAAGTCAAAAACTGTGCTGCGAGGCCTTGAAAACCTCCTTTCATCTTACCTTGTTTTGCGTGCATGACCCGAGCATATACCCGAGAAGCTTTTATGTGAAATACTGAGAAAAATGCTAATTTTACCTTTAATATTAAATTTAAGTTGACTTCGGTCAATATTTTGGGTAAACGGACCCGGACCCGTGATTCGACGATTTCGGAGGGTCCGTAGGAAAATATGGGACTTGGGCATATGCCCAGAATTCCGAGGTCCCAAGACCGAGAAATGAATTTTAAAAGAAATTGTTTTACTGAAATTATAAGAGTCTTTGGAAATTTGATCATGTTTGAAATTGATTGTATTGGGCCTGTATTTTGGTTCCGGTGCACGGTACAGGTTTAATATAGTATTTGAGTTGTGCCTGTAAAATTTGGTAAGAAACGGAGGTCATTTGACATGATTCGGACCCGTAGTTGTGGATTTTGAAACTTTGAAAGTTTTGAGATTTTTCTTTGAATTCTATGCTAAGTTCGTTGATGAAGATGTTATTTTGGCGATTTGATTGTATGAGTAAGTCCGTAGCATGTTTTTAAGGTTTTGTACATTTTTGGTTTGAAGCCCCGAGGGCTCGGGTAGTTTCGAGTAGGTTCTGGGGTGTTTAGAATTGGAAAATTACTGCTGGTGCACCAGTTCTGGTGTGCCCGCACCTGCGAGCCTAGGGCCACAGGTGCGAGACCGCAGATGCGGACCTTCAGTCGTAGGTGCGGTCCAGCCTAGCCTGCCCCCTTTCCGCAGATGCGACAATATTTCCGCAGAAACTTGATACACCTCCGCAGGTGCGACCCCCTGTGTCCTTGCCCATTTCCGCAGGTGCGACTATTTTTCCGCACCTGCGCTTGGGTCGGGCAGTGTTTTTAAGTTAGAGCTTCATCCGTTTTCATTTTCACTTCTTCACAAAAATAGAAGACCAAGGGAGATTTTCTCAAGAGATTTTCTTCCCAAATCATAGGTAAATGTCCACTAACTAATTTCCTTCAATTTTCTAATGATTTTCATCAACTTTTATCAAGCATTCTAGGGTTTTAATGGTAGAAAATTGGGGATTTGGGTAGAGTTAGGGATTTTAAATAATTGGAATTTAGACATCGTTTTGATGTCTGATTTCGAAACTAATTACATATTCGGGCTCATGGGTGAATGGGTGATCGAGTTTTGGTACGAACCTCGTTTTTTGACCAAGCGGACCCGGGGTCGATTTTTGACTTTTTAGGAAGAATGATAGAACATTCATAATTATGCATTGGGGTTGAATTATGTAGCATTTATTGATCGGTAATTGAGGCTTGAGTTGGTCGTGGAATTTGAGGTAAGTGTTTGGCTTAACCTTAGCTTGAGGGAATATGTGTTGTGTCCTATTTTCTATGTGTAAGTATCATGTTCAACGTATAGGTGAGGTGACGAGTACCTATACATTGGTATCAAGCATGCCCGTGAGTCGAATATTGTGATTTATGTGGTTTTATATTAAGTAATACTTGAGTTTAACTTTATAGCTATTCATGTTGGTGGAAATTCCTGGATATTGAACAATGTTGAGTATTGGTTTTAGTTGAAGTTTCTATGTGAAGTTATGTACTAAGTGAGATTGGTTATAGATGCTTACCTTGCTGGGATGGTATTGATACCGCTGTTAGATCCCTTGTCGGAACGTTATGGTTTTATTTTTTGTTTACTCCGTTATTTTCCTTGTTGGATTTTGCTTTCATTTGATGTGTTTGGGTGAGGAAGAGTGAGAAAGCACGAAGGGTGATGCCGTGTGTGAGATTTTGAGTGAATGTTAATGCACGAAGGGTGATGCCGTGCCGATATTGTGATTGTAAAAGCACGAAGGGTGATGTCGTGCCATGATATGAGTGATAATGCACGAAGGATAATGTCGTTCCATGATTATGTGAGGTAAAAGCATGAAGGGTGATGCAGTGCTGAATATATTGATTCTGATGGTGAGGACGAGAGTAAAAGCACGAAGGGTGATGCCGTTCACTTGTTTTAATATTACTATTTCTGTTGCTTAAATTGATATCTAATTTGTGCTTTATCTCGTTATTTCCATTATTTGATATTTCCTCCCCTCAGCATGTTCCCCTTTCCTTTATGCTTAGCTATTTATTCCTCGTTGTATTATTTTCTCCGTATACTATTAAACTACACAGGTTGATTTTGGTTGTCGTGTCCTAGCCTCGTCACTACTTCGCCGAGGTTAGGCTCGGCACTTACTCAGTACACGGGTTCGGTTGTACTGATGCTACACTCTGTACTTTTGTGCAGGTCCCGGTGCTGGACTTTTCGGACCTTAGATCAGGGTTGCTGCCTTCAGTCCAGCGGAGACTCCGAGGTAGTTCTGCAGACGTCCGCAGGCCTGGGCGTCCCCTCCTATTTCATTTATATTATGTTCTTATTTACTTCTGAGACAGATGAGTATTTGTATTTTGTTTAGACTCCTATTTGTTTTATTCATAGACAGCCCGTGAGATTGTGACACTTGTTCTGGGAGTACTTTGGTTCTGGATTTCGTATTAGTACCATATCAAGCTGTTGAATCATATCATATCGTATTTTATATTCTGTGATTTTATTACAAAATCTGGTAAGATTGTTAAAGATAAAGAAATAAGGTAATTTATCAGTAACGTTGGCTTGCCTAGCGGGTTCAATGTTAGGTGCCATCACGGTCCCGACGGTGAAAAATTCGGGTCGTGATAGGTCGTTACACCGGTCAGACAGTTACCACTAGTTGGGCAGTTATGTATCAGTATTTACCACCGATTGGGCAGTCATGTATATTCATTTTCCACTGAGCTACGACCGATCGGACAGTCATGCATTTACCACCGAGCTACGGCCGGTCGGGCAGTTACCGCTAATCAGTTGGGCAGTCATGCATCATAAAATATGGATAATAGTCTTAAAGAGAAGCATTATATATGTAAGTATGATAAGTATGAAGATAAGGTGGAACTTCAGAGATTCAGGTTGATTCTTATATGTCTTAATTAATGTTGAATTATGGTTATGTTTCAGTTCTGCCTTACATACTCACTACATTATTCGTACTGACGTCCTTTTGTTGGGGACGCTGCATTCATGCATGTAGGTATAAACAATCAGTTTGACGAGCCCTCATAGTAGATGAGGTCAGCTTCAGCGAAGGATCGGTAAGACTCCACCTCATTCGGAGTGCAGCCGAGTCTAGAAGTCATTGTGTCAGGGTTTGCTACAAACTTATGGGTAGGCCGGTACCCTGTCCCATTTGATGTCAACTAATATTAGAGGCTTTGTAGACAGAGGTTCACTTTGTACTGTACGTCAGAGGCCTTGACAGTACATATGTATTCATGTTTTAAGAGCGATGGTTCATTAATATATTATATTCCCACTTACAGTTGTACATTATGAGTTGTGGCCATGTTGTCCCATGATAGTTACAAAAGGAATGAGTTTAGCTAACTCGACCTATGTATGTTCTAGTTTTGGTCAAACGATCAAGAGTTACAGAGTGGTTCGCTCGGGCCAGTACGGCACCGGGTGCCAGCCACGCCTCCCCAGGTTTGGGGCGTGACAAAGGATGGGCTTCCGAGTTTTGTGACTTACGTCGTGTTTCGAGACGTGGGCCCGGGGGGCCGGGTTAAGACGATTTTGGATTTTTGGTTCTAATTTAATAATTGTCTTGTGGGATTGATACCTTTAGCCTTTTTATTTATGTTTTACTGTTTGTGGCTAGATTCGGGGCATTTGGAGGCCGATTCTAGAGGCAAGGGCATTTCGAAGTAGGATTTCTATGTTGTTGAGGTAAGTAACAGCCTTAAATCTGGTCTTGAGGGTATGAAACCCCAAGAATTTGTATAATGTGAATATTTAGAGGACGCACATGCTAGGTGACGGGCGTGTGAGCGTGCACCATGAGGGATTGAGACTTGGCCCGTCCCGTGAGACTGTAAAGTCGAATAGTCCATTATTATTACTGTTTCTCCTTGCTTTGAGTAATTTACTGCATTTCATGTTAGAAACCATGATTAGGCCATATGATATCACTTTTGGGACCTACAGCGGTCGAATACTTGTTGAAATGACTGCTAATTGTTGTCTTGTACTCAGTCAGCGTCTTACTTGTGTATTATACCTCAACTCTCCCTCATTTCTTGGTTATACTTGTTGTATTCTCTGTATGGCCTTATCATTGTGATATTCTGTAAGCCCGAGAGGCTAGAGAGGCTAGTGACTGAGGTAGGGCCTGAGTGCCGAGCTGTGAGCTATGTGAGGTATATAGATCGGGTTGCAAGCTGCAACAAGCCTTCAGGATATATATATATATATATATATATACACACTTATATATTATGGATCAGGCTGCATGCTGCAGTAATATTGGATCAGGTTGCAAGCCGTAACAGTATTGGATCGGGCTGCACGCTGCAACAGTAAGGTCAGGATGCACTCCGCAACAATATAGCGTTTGGGATGAAAGAGCCCCTTTGGAGCCTGTACACCCCCAGTGAGTGCAGGTACCTATTGAGCGTGTGTAGTGAGGGTTGAGAGCCGAGGGTATGAGTTGTTGAGATGAGTTGAGTGACTGTTGCCTTGAGAGGCTGTACTTTCTTTTATTTATTGTTTCACTTTGTTGCTATTTGTTGTTGTTGTGAAATTTCTGGAAGTTTCATATTTGTTTTACTTGAGCTCGAACTGATTTGACTTGAACTAGCAGATTTGAAAGCATGTTCATTCTTTACTGAAAACTTTTGAAATGAATATTATTTACATAGCTCGTCAATGCTTCTCAGTTCCTTATTTAATTCTGTTACTTGACGAATTGGTTGTACTCATGCTACACCCTGAACTTCATGTGCAGATCCAGGTGTGTACGGTTCTAGCGGTCAATGAGTTCGTGCGCGGGCTGACTATCGGAGACTTACGAGGTAGTTGCCGGCATCCGCAGTCCATGTTCCTCCTTCTTATCATCTTATTTCTCTAGTTTTGGCATTTGGCACAAACTGTAGTAGGTTCTATTTCTAGATTGTTCTTAGATGCTCATGACTTAGTGACACCCTGATGTCGGGCTATTATTCCGCACTTGTGTTTTGGGTCTTTACCCCATTCTTATGTAAACCTTCTGTTAGTTTAACTGTTTTAGCTAACTTCTGTTATTTATATCGAAAGCATATTGAGAATGTCGGCTTGCCTAGTTCCACGATAGGCGCTATTACGATAGGTTAGGTATTTTGTTCGTGACAAGTTGTTATCAGATCCTAGGTTACATAGATCTCACGAGTCATGAGCAGGTTTAGTAGAGTCTTTCGGATCGGTACAGATACGCCTGTACTTATCTTCGAGAGGTTTCAGAACCCCTAGGAGAACTCCACATTCTTGAATTCTTGTCGTACGAATCTGTTGATTCTGGTAGCTAAACTTCTGTTGTTTTATTCTCTCACAGATGGTGAGGACTAGTACTACTAGGCAGGACGGACAACCACCAGTACCACCAGCCAGGGCCGCGATAGGCCGAGGTCGCTGTAGAGGCCGTGGTAGGGGCAGAGGTGCAATCCACACAGCAGCTGAAGTAGTGCCTGCAGATCCACCAGTTGCCTCAGGTCTGGACCAGATCCCAGTTGTAGATATACCAGTAGGACCAGCTCAGGCACCACTTGTGCCCATCGTGATTCCAGGTCTTCAGGAGGCCTTAGCTCAGATTCTGACTGTGTGCATCAGCCTTGCTCAGGAGGTCTCTGTTTCGACCGCCGCAACCACTTCTCAGGCCAGGGGAGGCACTCAAACCTACCGCCCGCACACCTGAGCAGGTAGTACAGGGACTCCAGACACCGGGGGCACCACTGGCCCAGCCGGTTGCAACTACTTAGGACTCTGTGATACCTGCTATGCCTGAGGATGATCAAAGTATATTGGAGAGGTTTGGGAGACTCCAGCCTCCATCTTTCAGTGGTGTAGAGGGAGAGGATGCACAGTGCTTCTTGGACAAGTATCAGAGGATACTCCGTACATCAGGTATTCTGGAGACCAGTGGGGTCTCATTCACTAGATCTCCCGTCACAAAGTAAATAACTTTTGGTAGATTATAAAAATTTTAAATTGACAAGAATAAATATACTTGTTTTGAATTTAGAAAAATTAGTTTAGAGCTAGACTATTTCTAGTCTAATTTTATACAAATGCTTTAGATCAAAATAGTTGTATGCAATCATCCTTAAGTTAAGCATTTATATCATTACCAACTTCTCGCATATAAGAAGAGACCATGACACTAGGAATAAATAATATGCCCTTTTATTATTACCGATCAAAAAATATGTTTGCGTTATAATATAAAAAATAACAAAAAAATTCAAGTTCTAAATTTATAATTGTGTTAACCACGTTTGGTGTTTGATCCACTCTAGTGATTCTTTCTTTAGTTTGTTCTAGTACTTGCTTCATTGTACAAAGTGTCAATAGAAGTTGCGTTCGATTGAAATGTAAAAAAGTCGTTCAACTTAGATGAAAACTTAGGTATATACATTGCATGTACATTTTATGTGAGTTATTACAAAATTTGTGTATAATAATTTATAATAATTGAAAATTCTTTTTTATTTTCTACTCATTTTATGAGAGTGCTAAAACTTATTCGAAGCTTTTCTGTTTTATTAATACAAAGAAGACTCTTAAACCTAAATAAAGTATACAAAATGATTGAAACTTTTCTAATGTGAATTTGAAATTTTTTTAAAATACAGTACAAGTATGAAGTATCCTTTTTTTATCACTCTTTTCTTTTTCTTTTTTTTTTTTCATCTTTATAATTTTTTATTTTTATCTTTGTAATTTTCTGTTGGTGAAAAACCCTCCTAAACTGGAGAAATAAAGAAATTTACATGGACTTAAAAATTCAATTCCTCCAATTATTTAATGCAAATACACATATCCTATCTGGCTCAAAAGATCTACTTATATAATAATTTTATTAACAAAAAAAATACTAAACCTAAAAAATCAAATGAACATTGTCTTTTTTATTACTAAGTTTCAAAGACACCATTTCCCATTTACATACTTGGGCTGTCCTTTATTCTCCAACGGGAGATATAAAGATTTCTACTAGAATATCATATTCAATGTGCATGAGAGACAATCATCATGGAAGGGTAAGCTATTATCAATTGGTAGTACGACAGAATTGATATCCCATATGCTGGAAAGTATGCCAATACACCTCTTCTCAACTGTGAATTCACCAGCATATATTATTAATTAATGCACAAGATGTTTGCTACATTCTATTGGAGAAACTCAGGGAATGGTAGGGCTAGACACTGGGCTTCATGGGACACTATGTCTCTAAAGATGATGGAGGTCTTGGCTTTAGGTCTCTACATGATGTGTCCAAGGCATTGTTTGCCAAGCTTTGGTGGAACTACACAACAAAAGATACCTTATGAACTGCATTTATGAGAAACAACTATTGTAAGAAGATCAATGAAGTATTGGTGTTCTCATGTTTGGAGGAAAATATTGCAAATGAGGGATGATGTGGAGCACAAAGTTTGGTGGAAATTTAAGAGTGGAAACTCTTACTTCTTGTATGACATTTGGACTGGACTTGGATCTCTTTATCATGCTTCAGGTCCAGATCATTGGTGTGATGAATCCATAAAATATGTTGATGAGGTGGTGGAGAATAGGGCATGAAATGAAGTGTTGTTGAGAGAGCTATTGCCTGTTGAATTTGTTGACCATATATTGGATACTATCACACCACCTACTGATCATTCTATGAAAGATAAACCTTGGTGGAAGTTGGAAATAAAAAGCCAATTTACGGTGAAGTCTGCATGACATTACATAAGAAGGAAAAGAGAAGAAAGCAAATTGTACAAATTCTTTTGGGTGAAGGGCCTGACATTCAAGGTTAGTTTCTTTATGTGGAGGTTGTGGAAAGCAAAGTTACCATTAGATGATTGGTTCTTAAGGCTGATACTTTTGAACTTCAAGGTGTTAGTGATGTAGGAACCCTAAAGAAGAAACATTGCTTCATGTGTTTTTGAAATCTCCAGCTGCAAGATTTGTTTGGAATTATTTTGGTGCATTTGCAGGGATCAAAATAGATGGGAAACAGCTTGTAAAATTCATAAATGAAAGGTGGAGTATACCTGTTAACACAAGCTTGAAGGCAGTGCATCATGCTATGCCAAGCTTGGTTGTTTGGCACTTATAGAAAAAGAGAAACTCAGAAAAGCATGGAAGAATATGTCCATTAACAGGTTGATCTTTAAGATTACAACATCAGTTCAGATGCTTTTAAAGGTGAGAAGAACAAACTTTAAGGGAGTTACTGCAAACTGGCCGGATCTACATGAGAAGTTACTATATCATGTTCCTAAACTGAGGTATACTAAGGTGTTGTGGCAACTACCTCCTGTGGGTTGGATCAAATGAAATACTGATGGGGCTTGTAGAGGGGACAATGAAGGAGCTCCATATAGTTTTTGCATAAGGGATGGAATGGAGGATCTTATTTATGCTCAGATAGATGCAGTTGAGGATGCAACAAATAACATAGCTGAAGCACATGCTATTCTTGAAGCTCCCAGATACATAATTCAAAAGCAGTTTCCTCCATGTATAATTGAAGCTGACTCTTTACTCATGAAGATAATGTTGGAGGAAGTTTGGGAACTACCTTGGAACATATCCAATTAGGTTGATGAAATCAAAACACTAATGTCTAGGGGTGGATTTCAGGTAGCCCATGTATTGAGGGTGTTGGTTTGAGGTAGGAAGATTAGTGATCAAAGAGAGATTTTTTTTTATATTTGTGAAGGATAATTTTCATTCACTTTTCTTAATTTCACTTGATTTGGTTTGATGATTCAAATGGCTAGAATACATGGGGTATTTATAGTATACATGGGGTATTTATAATAAAACTCCTGCATGCATCTAGTCTACTTCTCATGCAGACATACTAATTATGTTCACATAAGTTCACACATTACATAAATAAGTTCATACCCTAGTACATGTATGTAGCTAATAATCTAGTTCATGAACTAATGTGAACTAGTGTAGACTAATGTGAACATATGTGAACTAATGTGGACAAATGGGGACAAGACAATACATTAATTTTAACACTCCCATTAATATTTTGTTCTTGGAATCCCAAAAGCTCACGAAACTTGATGAACTTCTCCTTGGGTAGCGCCTTGGTAAAAATGTCCCTAATTTGATCCTCGGACTTGCAAAACTTTGGCTCGATCACTCCTTCTTAAACTTTTTCTCTGATGAAGTGATATTTCACTGCTATGTGCCTTGTTCTGTTGCTGTAAATTGGATTATTTGCCATTGTTATGGTTGACTTGTTGTCACAAAACAACTTTGTTGCGTTGTCTTGCTTTTCTCCAACATCTTCTAAAATTCTTCTAAGCCAGACTGCTTGAGAAGTTGCAATTGCTGCTGAAATATATTCAGCTTCTGTTGATGATTGTGCTACTTTTTCTTGCTTCTTTGATTGCCAAGAAAATGCTCCCGATCCAAGTGAAAACACAAAACCAGATGTGCTTTTCATGTCATCTTTTGAACCTGCCCAATCACTGCCACAAAATCCAATTAAAGTTAATTCTTCACCCTTGAAATATTTGATGCCATAAACCAAGGTTCCTTTGATTTAACGAAGAACTCGTTTGGCTACTCCAAGGTGAATATTACTGGGACTTTGCATAAACCTTGACAAAAAACTAGTAACAAACATTATATTGGGCCTCATAGCCGTTAGATACATCAAACTACCAATGATACTTCTGTAAAGAGTGTTGTCCAATTTTCTTCCACCATCATTTTTCATCAGCTTCTCATTTGAAGCGAGTGGTGTTGGTACTGCCTTGCACCCAAACATGTTAAACATTTTAAGAATTGCTGAGAAACAAATACTCCATCATCCTCTTGAGTAACTTCAAGACCAAGAAAATGATGCAATAGACCCAAATCACTCATTTCATATCTTTTCATCATGTCTTTTTTGAACTCAGTAACTACAACCTAATTGGTATCGGTAAAAATCAGATCATTAACATAAATTTCTACAATAAGAATAGAGTTACCTTGCTTATTGACATAGAGAGTAGGCTCGCTTTTGCTTTTAATGAACCCACTTTGCAAGAAGTACTTATCAATTTGACTGTACCATTGCTGGGGTGCTTGTTTCAACCCGTAAATGGCCTTCTTGAGCTTGTATACTTTATCTTCTTCTCCTTTAATCACAAAGCCATCAGGTTGATGAACATAAATTTTTTCTTCAAGTTCACCATTCAAAAAAGTTGATTTCACATCAAGCTGATATAATAACCAACCCTTTTGTGCTGCTAATGCAATAAGTGTCCGAATTGTATCTTTGCGAGACACCGGTGCAAAAGTTTCATGATAATCAACATCATCCTGTTGTGAATACCCTTTTGCAACCAATCTTGCTTTGTTCTTCATGATGGAGCCATCTGGATTATTTTTTATCTTGTAAATCTATTTTACTCCAACAACTTTTCGATTTACTGGCTTGTTTACCAACTTCCAAGTCTGATTTTTCTCAATCATTTGGAGCTCTTCTGCCATTGCCTTCTTCCAAACTTCCTCCTTAACTGCTTCTTCAAAACTTGTGGCTCAACCATGCTATAGTTGCATGAAGAATAAATGTCAGCAAGGTCTCTCATTTTAACCGGAGTACTTGTTGGACTCGAAGTGCTAGAGCTTGCTTCGTTGCTTGAAGGTGAGGAAGGATCAGCTTCTGGAACTTCTTCCTCCTTATTTTCTTCTTCATTCTCAGCCACCATTATGTTTTTTGTAGCCTCATTATTTTCCCAATTCCAACTATCTCCTTCATCAAACAACACATCTCTGCTTGTGATGACATTTTTTCTCTTCAAGCTATACATTCTATAGCCCTTTGATTTTGAGTTATAGCCAACAAAAATGCACTTCTCACTTGTTTCATCAAGATTGCTCCTCTTTTCTTTCGGGATTTGAGCATACCAAATCCACCCAAAAACTTTCAAGTGCTTCACTGAAGGTTTCCTCTTGCTCCAAGCTTCCAAGGGGGTCTTATTTTGCACTGCCTTGGTCGTACACCTGTTTATCAAATATACCGCCGTATACACTTCTTCTTCCCAAAAAGTATTTGGCATTCCTTTCTCTTTCAACATAGTTTTTGCCATTCCAACTACCGTTTGATTCTTTCTTTCGGATACACCATTTTGTTGTGGTGTGTACCCAACGGTTAGTTTCCTTTCAATGCCTTCATCCTCACAAAATTTCTCAAATTGTTTTGAGGTATATTCTTTACCTCGATCAATTCTTAGCACCTTTACATATTTCCACTTTCTTTTTTCACAAGGCTCTTGAATTTTTTAAAAATGCCATACACCTCGGATTTTCATTTCATAAAATAAATCCAAGTCATCCGTGTATAGTCATCAATAAACAAGATAAAATACTTGTTACCTCCAAGAGATGTGGTACTCATTGGACAACACACATCGGTATGGACCAGCTCCAAAGCTTTGTTTGCTCTCCAAGCTCCGCCTTGAGGGAATGAGTTTCTATGGTATTTTCCCATAGCACATCCTTCACAGACTCTATCCTTTTCTTCAATTTTTGGCAGCCCATATACCATTTCTTTTTCTTACAATAATTTCATTCAATTAAAGTACAAGTTACCTAACCTTTTGTGCCATAGAAAGGATTCATCTTTCACTTGTGCTTTCATGGCTACTTCTCCCCAATAATTGAAGGTTAATGAGAAACTTCTTCCTTTTTCCATCATTTCCTTTGCCATCAATTTTTTTTCCTCCTTTTTTAATCATAAATTGTGCAATAATTATTTTCAAAATAGACAACATATTCATTTTCCACCAGCTGCCCAACACTCAATAAATTTTGATCTAAATCTGGAACCAAAAGTACATTATGGATGAACTTTGTACCTTCCTTTGTTTGGACACGGATTGAGCCATTTCCAATTGCTCGAACAATGACACCATTTCCCATTTTCACTTCGGCCTTAACTTTGTCATCCACACTTGTAAAAATACTTTTATTTCCGGACATATGATTGCTGCACCCGCTATCCAACAACCAAATATTGTGATTTTTCTCTTTGGCCATTTGATAGCTTGAAAAGAACAGGCCTTGATGTCCTTTTTCTTCAGAGACTTTTGCTTGTTGTTGATTCTTGAATCTACAATCCTTCTCCACATGACCAAACTTTTTGCAGTGGTTGCATTGTGGGTTCCTTGAAACCAACAATCCTTCTCAATGTGGTTGCTTCTTTTGCAAATTCCACATTTTTTTTTGGATTTGTTGGAGTTGTTTCCTCGTTGATTTCTCCTCCTCCACGGGCTGATTTGCCTCATTTTGATGATTCTCCTTGTGATTTTGTGAACACATTGAGCTTAGATTGTAAAACACTCTCAATAGATTTTTCGGAGTGCCTTAACAACCTTTGCTCGTGTGCTTGTAGTGATGCCATCAACTCACGGATGTTCAACTTTGTGGTGTCTTTCGTCTCCTCAATAATAGAGACTATGAGATCATATTTTTCAGTCAAACTTATCAAGATATTTTCCACAATTTTCTTATCTTCAACGACCTCTCCATACAATAGCATTTTATTTGCTATTTCAGCAACTTTGGAGCAATATTCTTTTAAACTTTCTCCATCTTTCATCTTCAAGTTTTCAAACTCACATCTTAGAGTTTGAAGCTTGATGTTTCGTACACGTGTATCTCCTTGAAATTCCTCACGTAGAGCCTCCCAGGCCTCATTTGATGTTGTGGCTCTCATGATTCTTGGAAAGATGGATTCACTTATTGCTTGTTGAATATAAGCAAGAGCTTTTTCATCTCTCCTTTTTGTATCCTTTAGTGTTCTTGTTTCTGTATCTGTGAGTTCTTCTCCTTCTTCTGGTTCATTATAACCATTTTGAACCAGTTCCCTCAGATCTTGTGCTTGATAAACTGTTTTAGCTTTCAAGTACCGAAAATCATAATTTTCTCCATTGAACATAGGAATGGATAGTTGAGCCACTCCATGTCCATTAGTTAAAGCCATTGTTTAGCTTTTCTTAATGCCCAACTTTGTAATCGAACGAGCTCTGATACCAAACTGTTGGTTTGATGTAGGAAGATTAGTGATCAAAGAGGAAATCAAAGAGAGAATTTTTTTTATATTTGTGAAGGATAATTTTCATTCACTTTTCTTAATTTCACTTGATTTGGTTTGATGATTCAAATGGCTATAATACATGGGGTATTTATAGTAAAACTCCTACATGCATCTAGTCTACTTCTCACGTGGACATACTAATTATGTTCACATAAGTTCACACATTACATAAATAAGTTCATACCCTAGTACATGTATGTAGCTACTAATCTAGTTCATGAACTAATGTGAACTAGTGTAGGCTAATGTGAACATATGTGAACTAATGTGGACAAATGGGGACAAGACGATACATTAATTTTAACAGAGGGAAGGCAACAAGTTAGTTGATCATCTAGCTAACTTGACGCTGGGACAATAAGCCATTGTACATGTGCACTCCTTTTAGGAACAAGAGACACAAGGGAGGAAGATCTTGAATAATTACAAACTTCAAATACCTTAGAATAATGACAAGCTTCAAATACCTTACATTAGGGTAAGAACTGCCAAGACAAATGTTAATTGATGATGGATTTTGAGGATATCAATTTAATGGGGAGGTTCTTTTTAGTAAGGAGGATGAGGAGGATGCATTATGGAGGATGTGGGAAATCTATAGGGGATGGAGATCACAGTACTTCCTTCTCGAATCCATAGGGCGGAGAGCAGGAAGTGTTTTTACGCTAACATGTTTCTTTCTTTTGCAGGAACTTTAGAGTGTGCTTGGCTTTATGTTATGGACAAACCTACTTGAGTGGTATTAATATATTTGATAATCATTCCATATAGGTGAAACCATTGCATAGACCAGCCCAAATATACACACAACAACGCATGGAGAAGGGTGCACATAAGCCTAAAAAATTGGATCCGGATAAATGTCCAGTGTGGAGGAAACAAGGAGTATTACACTATAAAATGCAAATCCCTTTGCATCTATTATTTCCTGGTGATCATAAAATTTACTACTGGCAGATTCCATGATACCACAATGGCCATTGGCACACGCAAGACCACACTACTGCCCAGATTGGCTATGCTTGACCATGGGATTTTACATCATTTTGCGGGTCAATTCATATTTTTTTGGAGAAACTACCAGTTACATCGTGCGTCTATCACACATGAGGAAGCTAGTTTTAACATGTTCATTGCAAGAATGATCATGTATGGGTACAAAACAAGGTGGAAAAGTTGCAACAACACATCTACTGCCTTGTATTGGACATGTATGTTGGAATAAGTTGCATACAATTTGGTTAATAAGTTGTCCTTGTCAATCTTGAATTTCAGTTATAGATACCCGGTGGAGTTTCCTTATGCTCAAGATACCAATTGCATATGCCCAAAATCAGACGTGAAGAGGACAAACTATTCAAGAATGTATTGCAAGTCATGCCACTACTAAAGACCTATTGTAAAGGTTGCAAAAGCGTTCCCATAGACAGCAAAACCATTGCGATAGACCTGTTGCAATGATTTGAGGATCGTTTCACCAGATCGCGTGCCAATAGGTCTATTGCGACAGTTAATTATGATGGTTCTACAACCGTTACAGTAGGACTTTTATTGCAAGGGTTTTGGACCGTTACCATATGCTCATCATTGTAACGGTTATTTGGTCTAATGGGTCAGTTGAGAACCTGTTGCAATATCAATTCATACAACGGTTATTGAGGCTATTGCAATAGTTTTTATGCATATAAAGCAACGGTTATTACGAGCTATCACGACAGTTTGTTAAGACTATTGCAACAATTTTTTAAGGCTAATGCAATGGTTTCCTAGTGTATTGCAACACTTTATTAAGTCTATTCCTGTAGATATCGGGGTCGGAATGGATTTTCGGAAGTTGAAGTAGGTTCGTGGTGTCATTTTTGACTTGTGTGTAAAATTTTAGGTCATTCAGATGTGATTTGATATGTTTCGACGTCGTTTGTAGAATTTAAAAATTTTAAAGTTCATTAGGCTTGAATCTGTGTGAAATTGGTGTTTTGGTGTTATTTTTCGTGATTTGGAGGTTCGACTAAGTTGTATGGTATTTTAAGATTGGCTGGTATGTTTAGTTGAGGTCCCGGGGGCCTCGGGTGAGTTTCTAATACTTAACGAATCATTTTCTGACTTTGGAATTTGACAGATTTTCTGGTGTTCGATGCAGACACTACAAGAAATTGAATTATTAGTGGCAACATATAGCGGAGATCCTACAGGTTGCTACAGTACCTATATTATTAGCAGCAACTTTAGAAGTCGCTGCAGAAGGATACCTTTTTAGAAGCGACTTGGTTTAGGTCATCTCTAATGTGGCTAAAATTTTTAGTCCCGCTCAGAATAAAATTTTGGTTCCAAAATTTTTGTGGAGACTTTGGCAAAGTCGCTACTAAAACTCTCTTGCAGCGGCTGGGTCGCTCCTATACCCTAAGTTTTCACTTTTAAAAAAATAGAAAATTAAAATTAAAATGTCCTCTTTACCTTTTCTGGAACAAAATCCCACAAAGCAGAATAGAGGAGTACAAACTCTATGTAAAATCGGCGTCCTCATTTAAAATTTCACCCATATCAAATCCCTCAAATCAAAATGTGAATCTCAGGTATGTTCAAATCTCTAATTTTTCATTTTTTTTGGGAAACCAAATTTCCAGTTCTCCATTAAAATCAATTGTCCTTCACTTTCGTTCTTTATTCTTTGTTCTTTTTTTTGTGTGTGATGAAGTAAGGTTAAGTGTGCTCCATATAAATGTTGTTTTATCATATATAGAATTCTGAAACAGCATAAAGTACAAAACTTCAGCTCAATTCCTTAGTTTCTTTTTGTACCATCTACACAAGGGATGTAACGAAATTCATAAAATTTACCAGAAATACTTAAAATGATTGATTTTTTTGAAACCCCACTTGAGATGCAAGATTTTGGTCTTCTAAAAGGCCTCCATTTTAATATCGATTTCGTGAAGTTCCTCCGTTCAAATACCTATTCCGACTTGAATAAAAGAAACGATTCTATTTCTAATCGATTTCACTTTTCCTTCTTACATGTTACTATCCCATATCTAACTAAAACCCCATAAAGATTTATATAAGATATATTTATATTTAGGTATTTTGTTATAATGATTCTGTAAGACAAGAGTTTCAATATGCAGTTAGGGATAATTATTTTTCGAGCAATTTCACTTTTGTATTCTCAGATTTCATCTCGAATTTCTCTGAGTCATTTGATAATCTATAGGAATACCAAAAAAATCACACAGAAAGAATCATTTGAAGCGTATTTTGTGTTGTTATTTTCGATTCTCGGTCTTGACAGAGTCTCAGCTATCTCTTTTCTCGGGTAAGTTAAAATCTTCTTCTTGAGAGACGTTTTACATGCTGGCATTCTATTCAGTTTGAATTATTATATGAGTTTCGTAGGTTCTTTCAATTATGTCTCGTTACCAGTTAGATCTTGACTTTGATGCCGCAACAGTCTGTGTGACTCCTTAAATTATTTATGAAATAGTACATACATTTGCTTTGAATATGACTTTTTCTCTGTCCGATGTATATAATTTACATACTGTGGAAGCCAGATGGAGCATGCGGACCGAGTTAAAGGAAATTCACAATCATAAACAAGGATCTTGGGTTGCTATAGGATAACTATGATATTATTTTAGCAAGTGATGATAGGATGGAAATTTAATTACAGATATGAAAGTGAGAGACCCTGAATGGATCTTATAACATCAGAATAACATCTGAAACTTATAACATCTTAAACTTAACATCTGAATACACTTCAAACAAATTATAGTTTTTATATACGTTCCACTATAGTTTGGTTGCTAATCCCTAAATTGACCTGTAATTATAGATGATTGTGTAATTATTCTTAGCAAGTCTTATTTGGTACAGTACAGAAATTTTCACTGGCAGTGTTTATTAGTTAAATCCAATAGATAATCAGTTGTTGCTCATTTTCGTATGAGAGTTATCTCTGCGATTGAGTTTTATGTATTCATGTTCATGCTATTAAGTCATGGTTGTTTGTTTGGAATGGTGACATATTTGATAAAGTATAATGAAAATGAGGAGAAACGAGAGTTCCTTTTTACTACTCAATTTTGTCGAAGAATTGAAGTTTTGTTTTTAGGGATGGATAAAGAATTGAAGTTTTGATTGAGGTTTATCATGCCTTTGTCATTTACGTTAGAGCATAATGCCTTTTCTTGTGTTGTGTGATGTTATGTTGTTACTTATTTGGGGTGATAACATATTGGATACAAAATAGAGAAAATAAGGAGAAAAGAGAGTTTTGTTGGTCCTTATGAATCTAGTTCTGATAAGTTGATCATTTATTGTCCAAGAATTTAAATTTTGTTTGGACTTTATTATGCCCTTGCTATTTGTGTTCTAATTTAATAATTTTTCTTGAGTCATGCGATGTTATGTTGTTTCTTATGGGGAGTTGTAAGAAATTGGATAAAGAATAAAGAGAGCAGAGAATGAATGCAGTTCTTTTGGTACTCATGAATGATTTTTCTAGCTCAAAATTGTTCCAGAATTGATGCTTGTATTGATTTTTATGCCTTTTAGATTTGTGATATAGTTCCGTTGGTTCAGTTGCTTTCTTATGTCTGTGATGATCTAGTTGCTATTTGTTTGAGGGACATTCAATGAATGAATGAGAAGCCAGAAACAGTTCTTTGGAACTTCTGATTCTAATGTTTGTCAAGTGTTTTTTTTGTAGCCCAATTTTTTACGAGAACTGTCATTTTGATTTATATCTATTTTGGTTTATATCTATTTTGGTTTTTATGAGAAGCTCTTTTGCATTGTGGTTCATTCATTTTTCTTATGCCATGACATGTTATGCTAATTATTCTTAGTGTAATTTAGTTATTGTTGTACATAGATTTTTCTTTCAATTGCTTCTCGAGGAAGTGAAATTGCTAACCTTTGAATCTGAAATTTTCCTACTCCGATTATTCACCATTTCTAATTGAATTAAACTAATGTAGATTTTTTGTGAAAGATTGATTCTTCTTTACAACTGTTATTACCAATTTTCTGTTGCTTTTTTGAATATATTGCTAAAAATTAAAGCAGATTGTATGCACAAAGAAAAAATTGTAAGTTATTCATATGTCGTAAGTGAATGATTTGTCTAATTCAAGATACTACACGTCAACACAACATTTGAAAATAAACTTTTGAAGCTATTTCTAATCTGTGATTTTCAAACCTTTGGGGACGTTTCTAGTCAAACCATCATTTGCATTATGATGATTGTGACTTGCACATACGACAATAAATTAAATGTTGCCTCTCCATATTGGGGCGAGGGTGGTCCTTTATTGTAAAGTTTCAATGGAATCTGAATGGGTCGGTAATGTTGTATTGTGAGCAGGCAGTAGATACAACTGTAAGAATTCTAAAAGAAGGAGGGATGGACGCAATTAAGTTGGAAGTTGGGGCGACATCAAGAGTTACAGCAGCTAAAGTTATTGTTGAAGTCGAGATTGCTGCAATGGGGCATGTGGGATTAACACCACAAGCAATCAGTGTACTTGGAGGATTTAGGCCTCAAGGCAGAAACGTTGATAGTGGAGTCAAGGTATACCTATTAAAAACTGATTGGGTATTCCACTCATACGATTAAGGCATGCACTTATATTGTTTTAAGTATTTTGTAGGTTGTGGAAACTGCCATGGCATTGCAGGGAGTAGGTTGTTTTTCTGTTATTTTAGAAGCACCTGTGGCTACATCAACAACATCTGCTCTTCAGATCGCCACTATCAGAATTGGTGTTGGGCTTTTCTGCAGTAGTCATGTTGGTTGGAATTCCTACATCTTTTCACTTCTTATGTTGTTTTAATAAAAAATTCTATTCCAATTCATTTTCTACTTTTTTCCCGCACTTATTTCTAATTTTGTTCGAGTGAAAGTTTTATCACTTTCTACAAATGCACACCAATTAAAAGGGAAATGGTGTACAGACCCATAGTCCAAAAGTGTATTCTAGTCGGACCGTTTGCCCATAGATATTAAGTGTTTGTTTTACCATCTGGTCCATTCCTTCAACTTCAAACTTGAAATCGAGAATTTGAAGTTTGAAAAACAGGCTTGAGTAGTTGTTGTTGTTGTATATAAAACCTAAGAGAGAAATAGAGTTCAAACAGTACTATATAGTTCTTAGAAAACATGAATTCTTGAAACTAATACTTCTAATGACTCGATGAGAATTGGAAGTCCAAACATCTAACTCTTGGGTTTGAGTGTCCCATTATTTAGATATGATTACCAAAGTGAAAGTTTCAACTTTTAATATATTTATATGAAAATGAGTCCAAGACAACAACAACAAAAATGTAGATAACTTTACTTCTTTGAAGAATTTGAACATCTTTTAAGTATAAAAAGCTAAGTTCGGCAGCACTCTTTAAGTAAATTTATCATTTTTTAAACAATAAGTATTGAATAACTTCTGAAGCTTCCCTTTTAGGAAAGTATAGACAATTTTGGGACAATCAAAGTACAAAAGTTTGGACAGTGGGAACATCTAGAATGACGTTGCTACTTCCATAAACATTCAGGAGTTGAGGTTTGCCTCCTAGTCAATAAAACAAGAAGTAGTGAAAACACAAAGAGATATGCAGTGGAATTCAATCAATTAGGTTAATGATGCATGAATAACACTTACTGGAAGTCTATGGGTAGAAGATGTCAACACAGATTTTACTGTTAAGTGATTTAGTTGGATTTTTCTTATGAAGTTGAAGTTTTATGATAGGTGCAAAATTTAGAGCACTAGACCATGCTGCTACTAACATTAAATTATGAAATTGTCAAAGTAATCATTTGTTGTTTTTTCTAAATAGCAGGGACAAGATTCTTAAACAAACACAAGAGGTGTTAACCAAGGAGGATTATGAAGACACTTAATATTCTACTTTTTATTTTTTGTCGTATGTATATGCATACAATGATAATGAACAATGAATATTATGTAATATGTATTTAACTAATTTTGTATTTGTGAAAGTATTTATAATATTTGACTTGAGATATGTTTTTATTGGTTGTTGAATAATTCCGGATTTTTTAAATATTGGTAGCAATTTGATTGAAGTGTATTAGAATTTAGCCATTGTAGTTGTTGAAAAAATAGGTTTTTAGTGGCGACAGAACCTTGCCGCAAAAGCAATTAGTATTTATGGCGATCAAGGTTGCCACTGAATCTCAAGCTATTGAAGCGACAAGCGTTGCTACTGAAACTACAAAGGTTTTAGTGGCGATTGAAGTCGCTACTAATTATAGTCATACAGTGGCGACCTTCCTAAAATTTGTTATGTGAAACTCTTTTTTGTGGCATATGTATTAACTAAATGTGTCTTTTTGTAGAGACCCCAATGAGTCGTCACAAAAAATATTCAGTAACGGTTGTACTTGCAGCAACCTTAAGGTCGCTACTATATGTCTTTAGCAGCAACTTTGTGGGCTTTTATAGTGACTTTTGTCGCCACTAAAAGTCTGATTTCTTGTAGTGAGATAATTCCTTCATCGCGCTCGCGAGGGAGGTCTCGCGATCGCATAGGTCATCTGAGAGGTTAGCTAAAGTTTCTCTTCGCATTCGCGAAGATAAATACAGGATAGCGTAAGGTCATCAGGCTATGCATCACGAACGCGTGGGCTAGGCCGCGTTCGCAAAGAAGAAGTGAGGCAGTAGTGGAGTTTAAGTGTTACTTTTCGCGGTCGCGTGAGAATAATCGTTATCGCGTAGGTGTGAGCAGCTAGTGCATCGCATTCTTGTAGGGTGTTACGCGTTCCCATAGAGTAAAATTCTAAGGAACGCGAAGTTGTTCTTCGCGATCGCGATGCTATTTCCGCAATCGTGATTAACAAATCACTGGGCAATATTAAAGATTCAAAAAATGAGGGTTTGAGTTCATAACATAAAAATTGATTTGGGAGCTCGGTGGGAGGCGATTTTTGAAGAGATTTTTACGTGGGTGTTTGGGGTAAGTTATTCTCACTTAGTATTGACTAAATTTCGTGATTATAACCTTAATTTCATCATTTAATTTGTGATTTGGGATAGAAAATTGGGGAAAAAGAGGAAGAACCCTTGAGTTAGATTTTTGAGGTTTTAAATGAGATTTTGTTATCGGATTTAGGTAAATTTGGTATGGTTAGACCCGTGAGTGAATGGGCTTTAGGGTTTTGTAATTTTTGTCGAATTTCAATATGTGGCCCGGGGGCCGGGTTCAGGCCAATTTTGGATTTTGGCTATAATTTAGTACTTTTCTTGTGGATTTGATCCCTTTAGCCTAAATTGATTGTGTTGTGCTACTTGTGGCTAGATTCGGGACGTTCGGAGGCTGAATAGAGAGGCAAAGTCATTTCGGAGTAGAGATTTGCTTGGTTTAAGGTAAGTAACGCTTTCAAACTTGGCCCTGAGGGTTCGAAACCCTAAATTTACTGTTATATGATTGGTATTGAGGTGACGCACATGCCAAGTGATGGGCGTGCAGGCGTGCACCATGAGAATTGTGACCTGGACGGCTCCATGGCACCGTATATTGACTCTATCTTATTGGTGTTCATGTCTTAACTATGTAATAAGGTAGTTGAACGGTCGATCATGTTAGATATCATGTTTAGGCTTATTGCTGGTATTGTGGAGACCCAAGTGGTCGTTTCTTGCTGTCACTTTACTGTTTTTACTGAATTTTTGTACTCAGTCATGTACATTCATTTTATGTCATATACCAGTCTTTGTTTCCAATGATTGCATCCTCATATTACTGTTTCGGGCTAGTTTCATGATATTTTGAGCCCATGAGTGAGACTGGAGAGGTTGATGAATGAGTGAGGCCGAGAGCCGATTGTGAGTGACAGATATGGGATCGGGTTGCACGCCGCAGCGGATATACTCATGTTATGATAGTGCTTGGGCTGTAGGAGCCCTTCCGGAGTCTGTAACACACCCCAGTGAGCGTGGTTGATATGATTGAGGGGTGGATTTTCCCTAGACATGGATCTTTTCTGAAGTACTTGTTACCTGGAGATGGATCTTCTCCACATGGATGGATTGCCCTTGTTCCTCGGTACTGGGTAACCTATGGTCAGCATTGTATATATTCCGGGATGGATCTTTCCCGGGCCGTATGAGCCATATACAGTACCGAGTGGTTGAGATATCGAGAGTGAGGGCATTTGAGCTTGACATCATGGTGCATCACTCACAGTATGTGCATTGGCATGTAGTGGCAGTAGAGTCATATTCATTACACTGTATGGATCTGCTTTATTTCCCGGTTATGAATTTGCCTAATCTTTTTAAGAGCATGTTTACGTTTCTGCATATTTTTTTCATGTTATTTGCATCAGTTGAGTTCGTCACCTTCAGCCCATAGTTTGAACTTGTTACTTACTAAGTTGGTGTACTCACGTTACTCCCTGCACCTTGTGTGCAGATTCAGGCGTTTCAGTCCACGACGGCGGCTGCTGATTTAGGCATTGGAGTCGGGGACTATCGAGGTAGTTGCACGACATTCGCGGACCTTGATTTCCCTTCCCTAGTTTATCTGCATTTTGAGTTTATTTCTCTAGATACTGTTGTGGACTATGTTCCAGTTATTAGATGCTCTTGTACTCAGTGAAGCCCTGATTATTGGGACGGTTGTTTTGTATTTTGGGATAGATTTTGTTTTCAAAAAGGCTTTTATTTAAATGTTAAATCTTTCCGCTATTATTTTGAAAGCTGTTTTATTGTGTTGGAAAAAAAATGCTGAATTTAGGCTTGCCTAGTTTTGCGATAGGCATCATCACGACTATGAATTGCACTAGAAATGTTGACCAACTGTGAAGTGCCTAAAATAAAACATGAAAATATCTTTAACATATTTTGGATAATACATGCAAGTAATAATGGATATAATTTGTGGCATACAGAGTAAATAAAGCTCACTTCTTTTCTAAAGCATAATAATGAATTCTATAAATTGTATCAAGCTAGGCCATCTTTGTGAATGAACAACCTTTGAGATATAACGTCATTCGATTAATTGTTTAGCCTCCAAGTTTCAACTCAAGCAATAATGCGTAATAGTCATCTGCAATTTTCATCATTTTGACACTTTCAATATAGTATTCATAACTTATCTTCTGATATATACACTTTTTTTTCATTTTTTCTAGAACTCACAACATATTGAATGAAAATTTCAAATTCATAGTGAAGTTGCAAGTTCAAGCAGCTTGATTGACTTTCTCATAATATTCTTTCTATAAGCAGCTTATTCCATGGTTGTTTTCTATCTAAAGGTGTAACGATTCAAAATTTGTTAAAGGTCGTGATGGTGCCACTACTGTCAGACAAGCCAACACTAAACAGTTAATTTAATTCTCTTTTTAATACTTTTGAAATCATAAATTTTCTTCAATTTACTAATAAAAGATGAAATCTACAAAATAATAATGGTGTTTTTCAATTTCAATACTGACTATACCCTAATCATCCCAGAACCAGGTATCACAAGTGCATGAGCATTTACTAGGAAGTAAAACAAAATACAATAACTGTCCGGAATACAAAAATTAGACAGAAAAGAAAATACAAGAACTCTGAAGGAGACTCTGCTGGTTGCGGATCGTCTCATAAGATGCAGCTCACCTAAGTCCCTATATCAACCACGTTGTTGCGCCCACAAGGCCACTAGTCATACATGTGCCTGTACAAGTTGTACAACAAGTGTAGTATGAGTACGAAAATAACGCGTACCCAGTAAGTATACAGTCTAACCTCGAAGAAGTAGTGATGAGGGGTCCAATTCAACACTTAATAAGAGCCAACAATATGATAATACAAAATTCCAATTCAGCATGATATACAACAATAAGACTCAGAACAAGAAATAACTGAACAAGTCTACACCATATTCAAGAGCTTAAACCGCTTCCTTCCTTTAAAACATATGATCACAAACAATGAATTTATATAAAAAAAGGACTTCACGTTCTATTATCACACACAAATACCACCGAGGACGTTCGGCTCGATCCAACATAAATGTAAATTGTGCGGTGACGAGGGTCGAACGACGCAAACCATAGATGCATCTATTAACCTGCCGAGGTGATCAACCCGCTCCCATGAGAATAGTAGAATGAATTACCCCGATTGGTGATCATACTTGCGATGCGGTCAAATATAAATTTAAGGAATTACCCTGCTCGCGGATCATACTTGCGACGCAGTTACACATATATTTCTTAAGTTATTATAGTATTCTTCCATTCTTTTCAAAATATGAAATTCAAATGAAAATTTTTAAGATCCCAAAATTTTTCCTCAATTTCAATTCCTTTCAAAACATTTAATAAGAAAACTCAATGCCGCTCCTTCTCAAGGTAAACAATAAACATAAATCAATAACAATATCAATAAGGTATGACGTAAGCCTAGAACTACTTGAACATAAGCATAGCTAGTAGCTACGTACGGACTCTCTGTTTAACCAAAGAATTAGATCCTTTGACTAAAGCTTTTTCTAGGATGAACACGGATTACTGATAATCAAGGAAATAGAGAAAAACGAATAATAGACAATTTTGCAAAAATATAGAAAAGCAAAATAGATTGTATTCGAGAATCAGATGCCTTTACAAGTTGTATTCCCCTCCCTTATATAGGAGATTCCTTGATATAACACACAACTCTTGCTATTATTGCCCATTAATGACTAATTATGACATTAATGGGGCATTACAAAGGATAACGATAATTGGGGTATGGTTACATAACGTACGAGTAATCAATTGTGGGTTCTTGAATCTGCCCGTAGCTTTGTCCAGATTCATTTTGACAGTGTCTCTTCCCTGTCTTGATCAGGTTGAGTTTCCCGTGGCTGATGAGCTCGAGGGTTTATTGAATCGTGCCTCTTTGTACCGTACCTCTTCAAAGAATCACATTCAGCTGTTGCGTTCTCCTGTGTCCACATAACTGGCTGAGTTGTCAAGAGCATGCTTACGTGTGAAACTCTTTTTTTACCAATACACTCTCGTCACCTCGTGCGTACTTATCCCCTCACAACTAGAAACACATGATAATTTGGTTCACCTATGGGTTTAATTCCCTCTTACAAGGTTAGAAAGAAGACTTACCTTCTCTTAAATCCCACTTTCCGGTCACAATTTCGCTCTAAAGCCCCAACTTGGTGTCGTTCAATCTGAAACTAGTCAGACAACATGCAAATTAATTAAAAATATACTCTAATGCTTGAAATTTAACAATTTATAAAAATTCTCAACTCCGCGCGAAAAGTTGGCAGTGGGACCCACGTCTCGGAACCCGATGAAACTCACAAAATTCGACAACGCATTCCGATACGAGTTCAACCATACCAATTTTATCAAATTCCAATAACAACTTGACCTCCAAATCTTAAATTTTCGTTCTTGAAAAGTTTTGCAAAAATCTTGATTTCTTCCATTTAAATTCGAAATAAATGATGCATATAACCATAAATCATGAAGTATAATTACTTTTGGATATAAAACACTTACCCCAATCCATATGGTGAAATCACCTCAAAAGTCGCTTCAATCCGAGCTCCATAGCTCCAAATATGTTATAAATGACTGAAACCTCGAAATATAGCTTCTGCCCAGGTATTTATTCTTCGCGATCGCGGAAAATGCTTTGCGATTGCGAAGCATAAACGCTCGGCTCCTCCAGACAGCTTCCAGTATAATGGTCATAATGTTTTGTACAAAACTCCAAATTGAAAATGGTTTAACTTTTAAAAACTAGACTCCAAGGACTACAACTTTCATGCCTTTCTCATCTCCCATTTCATTATAGATTACGAGATATAATCTTCCAAAATCAGTCATGTGCAACACAAATTTCTTCTTCGTGATTTCCAAACTCTTCCCGGATAGACTGTAGTGTACCACTCATAACAATTTTTACACAACTACAAATTAAATGGTTTGATTTTATAAAATCTAGACACAAAGGGATACAACTTTTATTTTTGGATCATCTCCAAATTCCTTATAGACTGCAAGATACAAGTTTCCAAAGTCGGGTTAGTGCAGCAGAAACTTTCCTTTACGCGATCGCGAAAGGCCTTCCGCGATCGCGAAAGGCCTTCCGCGATCGCGAATCACTGGCCAATTTCTGTCATTTTACTCATCGCGATCGCAACCAATTCCCTGCGATCGCATAGCACACTGTTGTAGCTAAAAATCAGCAGCTAAAAATGGCCTAGAAATGGTTTGAAACTACCCTGAAACTCACCCCAGACCCTCGGGACCCCGTCCGAACATACCAACAAGTTTCAAAATATATCACGGACTTAGTCGAGGCCTCAAATAACAACAAAAAATGCTAAAAACGAATCACACCCCAATTTGAGTCTAATGAAACTAAGAAATTCCAATTTCTATATTCTATGTCGAAACTTATCAAATACGTCCGATTGACACCAAATTTTGCACACTAGTCACATTCGACATTATGGATGTACTCCAGTTTCCAGAATCGGAATCCAACCCTGATATCAAAAATTTCACTCCCGGTCAAACTTCTCAAAAACCTTCAAATTTATAACTTTCGCCAAATGACCCCGAAATGACATGCGGACCTCCAAATCCACTTCCGGACGCGCTCCCAATACCAGAATCACCATATGGAGCTATTCCCAGACTCGGAATCCCAAACGGATATCGATAACATTGAAATACACCTCAACCCAAATTTATGAAATTCTTCCAAAATGCCAACTTTCACAATAGACGCTGAAACGCTCCCGAGTCATCAAAACCTGATCCGGACATACGCCCAAGTCCAAAATCATCATACGACCTGTTGGAACCTTCAAATCCCGATTCCGAGGTCGTTTACTCAAAAATCACACTTTAGTCAATTCTTCCAACTTAAAGCTTCCGAAATGAGAATTTTCTTTCCAAATCAACTCTGAACTTCCCAAAATTCAATTCCGACCATGCATGTCATAATACCTTAAATGAATTAGGGCCTCAAACCGCTGAACGACACGCTAGGCTTAAAACGACCGGTCGGGTCGTTACATTCTCTCCCACTTAAACATACCTTCGTCCTCGAACGTGCCAAGAACTACTCCAGAGTTGTCCAAAATTATTGTTTAACACCTAGTGCACCTGCCCGTGCTACCACAACCCAGTTGAGTATATTAGCTCGAGTCAGTCTGAAGATTCTCCATTTTATTTAGTCAAATAAGCCTTAGACCTAAATTCCAACATCCGGAACTCTCCACCGGGCCTGCTTTCAACATACGAACACCGTATTAGTCACTACACACCGTACCAAAACATGATTGCATACCTTTTTTGAATTCATACCATGCACCGCATATTTCACATGACCATAATAACATACTCTGATAACAATAGCCGAAATTCCACGAATCCGATGCCCACAACACACCTCATGACACATATAATTCTCATTCCAATTCTTGCAATGCTGCAACGACGAAAGAGATGTGTAGAAATTTCATAACCAACTGCCGAGTCAATAAATCATTGAGTCTCTCTTCCTGACAAAAACCCCATTATGATCCAAATAACGATATTTGCTCTTTAATATGCTTCATATAAATCTGATCGACTGATCCCAGATCCAAAAATCTCGTCTCACCCAGTACAAGTCGCTCATGTAATAAGCCACATCAGACACGACGAAGAGTCTCAGTGCCAACAAGTTACCAACTCGAATGTGATACATAAGGAAAACAAACTATGGAAAGGACTACTCAACCCACGTAACTAATTAGATAACTGAAAAGGTGTTACGAACCTTCCTCAGAAAATGGGAAACAAAACACACAAGGATAAATATAGGGAATTGTACTCAACATCACACTGTTGTGGCGTGCAACCCTATCCACACATAAAATCTATATAAGGAGATACTTACCGAGCTAGAATGCACATTACTACAAACTACCTGAATATAGGCCACAAGCACGCCAAGTGCATAATACCATCCCTGGGGAGACGGATAGCGCACAAAACTCAAGCATAACTAAGGTGTGATATATGATCTGAATCTCGAGAGCTATCCTGCTCAAATAATACCATCGCTACTCGGAACCTCAACATATATGAAAATTATACAAACGTTTCACAACTCACACGACATAATATAGTATTAGATGAAATAGCCGACGATGAAACAACATCCAACGTCCGAATATTCCTCCACAAGGAGCACTATGCTGAAATGAATACATCCGGCCTGATATAGAGCCCACGTTCACATTTAGATCCATCCACGTACCTCAAGCCGATTCTGATCGTACCGCACTAGGCCAGTATCCTTTCAAGGATCCACAATAACCCTTCTTCCTATGACACACAAGAACATCCGTCGATCCGAAACAAACTTCCACAGTCCACAACCAAATAAACTGAGCGCCCTTCAGGCATAAATTCTCACATGAACGATAGTACCACAATCTCTATACTTGGTTCCAATCTTCGATAAATCAAGTGACTACATGTCACAATTATACAATCTTCCTGTAGTCACGCTCCCACGACCTTCCGCACCAGGTAACAAGTCTGCACATCCATACCACCGGCCATAATAATGTTGTAAAGCGAATCAAGGATCCGCAAATCAGTACACAAAGCCTCTTACACATGACACCGACCTCAGGTGACGCTAAAGACAATACCATCTTACTCTAACCATCTGAATCCTTTCCTGCTCATCCGAGCTCGTGACATTTTTGTCAACACCAAACTGCAACCTCGATCCTCAACTTTCAAATTTCATGCCGCTCACCGCACCTATCCTACCAATGCGTGAGAGCAAAAGAACTCCATCATAACTCGTGAACCACTAATAGGATACACACTTCATTATATAGAAACCTTTCACTTAACTCATTTCACGAGAACCATTGCAACACGCAACTGAATTCCCATAATCGCAGAAAATACAATCCTCAAGTAGGAGTCTAAGCCACCATAACTCTTTCTGGGTCCGTCCACACTTATCAGACCATTATAATTGAATATCTCTAAATAAATAAAATTACAGTGGTCGCCAAGCCTCGTACGTACCGCCACCAATCACCTGCATAACTTAACACGCTGAAGGAACTGATCATTGCCACCACCATGCCGATTCAACCATTGCTAATCGAACCAAATTCTTCTAATTTACTCTGGACTTTCCTTAGAAATAACAATGGCTCCATTCAAAATATGACGAACGTAATCCACACTCATCCTGAGTGATCCCATTTCACGAGACCACATTGTCTCAAAACCTTCAAATCATTCATACCCTCCTTGTGCGCACATTCGCATCTTCAACTGGTACACCCATTCTGATAATTCCTCTATGAATTCCGAAGTTATTTTATCTCATTACTACAATGCTACACCGCAGACCGAAGATAACATAGAACACTCCCAGCCCTTTTCATAATCCGCTGCAAAAGCTCGATACTTAACCATACCAAGGACTTGAAATCCTTAGGCACCAAACTTTAATTTTGAATCTACTAGGGCATTGTTGAGAGTCACCCACTCTAACTTGTTCCCGAATATAGTCACACTCCAAGGCCCTGCTAGCACATGAACACCCTATCCAAAAAGCAACCTTCTGACATCGTTTCTTTATACATCACATCTAACACGAAACATAAACTTTGAGTCTTCCCAAAACCTGAACATGATCCGGAGCTACTTTTGATTTTGGTACGATACGTTTGTATATAGATATATATGGGTATAACCTGGGGCACTCCAACTCTCGCTTATCAGGGATCCTAAGAAGGGGAACCATCAGTTCGCCTACTTGCACCTGCGGGCATGAAACGCAGCGTCCCCATTCAAAAGGGATGTCAGTACGAATAATGTACTGAGTATGTAAGGCACATAAATAAATACATAAGAGACATGGAAGAGATATAGAGTAGTTGACTCAACCTGTATGTCTGGATAACTCTATAATAATAAATCACTTTTAGCAACATGCATATGCGTATGAAAGTCATGTCGTGCATAGGTATATGTTTCATAACATCATCAGTCTCTGAGGGCATCCCATCATATCATATCGGCCACTGTTGGCAAAATCATCATCGTATACCAGCTGATTAGGTGGCGGTGCGTATATAACGCCATAACCTTTCCCATATCCCATATACATATATATACGCGTATATAACACCGTTTGAATATCCATACATATATACGCGTATATAACGCCGTTTGAACCATATTTCAGCCACTGTGGGCAACATCATCATCATATACCAGCTGATCAGGTGGTGGTGTGTATATAATGCCATAACCTTTTCCCATATCACATATACTATACATATATACGCATATATAACGCCATCTGATCAGGGTTAATGTGCATATGTAAATGCATGAAGTGCATATAAAATACGTCAATAAAATCTCTCGGTACGTCATAAGGCCATTATACATCTGATTAATATCATGAAATAAACTTTACCAACATACGTATTTTCGAGACCCATGAACAGAAGATAATAATAATTCACATGGAGAATCAAGAATATAGACACCACTAGTAATTTTATGAATAGAGTAATTTATGAAAATCATGAGTTTGCTCGTTTCTTTCGTATAATTTGGACCATGCCAAAAGAAAGAAATGATAGCGTTAGCATATCTGAGTCGATTTTCTTGAGAAAGATTATACCGTACTCTCTTAATATTTGTAAAATCTCATGTTGCTGCTCTGATCATTGCAAATCACGCATGCATCTCTCTGCAACGTGATGCTTCATCTTCTAATCTTAAGGTGAATGTATTTTGGCAATTCACGTTTTGAAGGCTAAAGAAACCGTGAATGCCTACTGATGCCATATAACTCCTAAGAGCTGATTTTTTTTTTGGAACTATATTGTATACTCGAATAAGTTCTATCCAATACATACTTTAAAGAAAGGTGGAAAACATTTTCAAACTCTTCTTCAAACCTAACTTTCAGTAACCATTTACTTAAGTAGAACCAAAAACTTCAATTCACATCCGAATAGAAACAGGACATATAATGTTCACGAAACTAACAATCAATTTCCCTAGCTCCACAAAATAAATGTTGTAAGAAATTAAGTCTATCCTCAGTGCATAGGAAAATTTTGACAAAATACTGATTTATACTTCTCGGACCATGGATTAAAGAAAATAATTTTGTAAGACAAGAAATGGTGAATCAAAGCGTATATCAGAAAGCAGATCTGAAGAATATACACAAGCTCTCATAGTGTGACATCTTTTCCACCTTTTGTATGAGTCACTTAGCGGCTTTTCTTAACAAATTCATTGGCTGCCACGTGGGAGTGGAGGAAAATTTAATCTTTATCCAACTTATAAGTTAATTAGGTAATGTTCCGTTATTTAATAATTAATCAATTACCCGTATAATTAAGAATTGTCTTAAATTACTTAAAATTCTATTTATTTTAAATATACTTTATACACCTTACTATAATATACTTTACCATCGTGGTCGTGCGTTACCATATAAAATTAATACTATTATTTATTAAAACATCCATGTAACAATATATATATATATATATATTTCTCAACTTATAATTTTACTAATCTCGTATAAAGAGTAAAAAAATTTGTATGCTTAATTCTTAAAATGATAAAAAGATAACCTTCTTTTCTTGTGAGAAAATAATTTCTATCTTTACAATAAAGAAAATATCATAACTTTCTCATATTATGTATATAATTTACCATATCCGAAAATAGTAATAATGGTAACTATCCAAAATTATACTTATAAAAATTTACTAAAATACTCCTCTTAAAAGAAAATACCACACTAACATGATATCTAACGGTATCAAGGTTAGTAAACTTACGGGTAGGCATAGACATATTCTATTGTAACATAGAAAGGTTTAAAATAATATTACCACTTTTAATGGTCATAATATCTATGAAAAATCTACCAATAGTTGTAAGGCTCATTTGTTATCTTTACTCATATTTTAATATTGTATGCAATAGAATGCTCAAAAATAATACAAATTTAAATCATAGTATTATACCAATTATGCCGAAAGTATAATAGAAAAATATCAAAATATAAAAGTTTCAAGAGTAACTTTAAAATATGAAACAGAAAGTGTTAGAACATGTAAAAGATTAGCAAAAATATTGTTTTGTCACACCAATATTTCAAGTCATGTGATAACATTGTGTCTACTCTATTTGTTTGTTTATGTTGTGTATGCGTAGTACTCACATGATTCTTGATATGTAAATTAAAGAAAATCAAATAGACTAGAGAGTGATGTGATAAGACTGCCACCATCAAAATTGATAATATTTTTTATGGGCTTGCTATGGTTACTTATTGAAGATAAGTTATAAAGAAAAAGTTCCACTCAAAATACGTGTTGTAACAGTGGGGCTCTCCCACTTAGCTTGAAGCTACAATTACATAACCCTGAGACCTACCGAGGTTCCTTCTTCCTCATTGGCATCAACTAAAAGTCTAAAAACGCATTCCAAACTCGAAGTCATGTTGCACCTAAATAAAAATTTGTGGACCTAGTCACTATCCACCATGAATTTCCCAAACGGCTCCAGACTTTCCTCAAGGCGTGTGACCATCCTACCACAGAACTCATATGTTACTCTGCCACTCTCCCACTTTGGTTCAACCCTCTCCTTTAAGCAACTCCTCGACTTCTACTTTTCACACTTGACCTTCTAGCAATTCAACCACCGCAAAACACCTCCCATATGTCATCCCTTGTCCTTTGTCGCCCAATTGTTGCCCCAAATCCGAATCCATCTCCGTAACACCCGAATAAATGAGCCGCTACCAACTCTAAACCTCTTAGAAGATCATATTTCTCGAGCCATCAATACTAGAAGTACCAATTCGATTTCGAAATCGCTACACTCCGTTATCTCTAACAACCGCATCTCAAGCACCATTTCACAATACCCTGCCCCGAAGGTAAATTGAAGAAGGCCATAATATCGACGAACCTTAACGCGTTCAACAAGGACGATGACACCACATCAAAATTGAAAACTCTACCACGCTCGAAAATACCAAGACTCGTTACTCCATCAACCCAAATTTGAACATTCCTAGTCCGATTGCCTTTCCTCCGCCGGAAATAGAATACTGAATCTCTGAATCATGCACTGTATAAAACCTCCTTTCAGGTCATTCAGTGCCTCGACGCCTAAACAAGCATCATACCATTACACCAACATTGTGCGATAGCAACGCACGAATCGTCATAACAATCAATGCCAAATCTCAAAACCTCAGGTAATATTGATGCTTAGCTGAAATGACAGGACGGCCTTCCAAAAGACGACGGTATTAGCCTAATCAAATACGCAGGTAGAAACATCCTGCACCATATCTATAGTACCATGACAATTCCTCTATCCCCAATCCATAACAAGCGTTTCACGTCGTATAAGATTGAATAGGAAAGAAATAAAGGTACAATACTCAAAGGATCAATTCGCACGATGAGGAATCAAGAAGGGAATTGCTCCTAAGAGCCATGTAGCCTCTCGAAGATAAGTACAGAAGTCTTTGTACCGATTCGCAAGACTCTACTAGACTTGCTCATGATTCGTGAGACCTAAGTGCACCTAGTGCTTTGGTACCATGTTGTCACGACTCAAAATCCGTTAAAGGCCGTGATGGCGTCGGGCATCACTTTCAGGCAAACCAACACTAAATAGTTAATCTAATTCTCTTTTTAATATTTTTGAAATCATAAATTTCCTTCAATTTAACTAGTAAAAGATGAACTTTACAAAATAATAATGATTTTTTCTAATTTCAATACTGAATATTTCCCTTAATCATCCCAGAACCCGGTGTCACAAGTGCATGAGCATTTACTAGGAAGTAAAACAAAATACAATAAATGTTCGGAATACAAAATTTGGACAGAAAAGAAAATACAAGAACTCTGAAGGAGACTCTACTGGTTGTGGATCATCCAATAAGATGCAGCTCACCTAAGTCCCAATGACGTTGTTGCGCCCACAAGGCCACTAGTCATACATGTGCCAGTACAACAAAATGTACAGCAAGTGTAATATGAGTACGAAAATAACGCGTACCCAGTAAGTATCCAGTCTAACCTCGAAGAAGTAGTGATGAGAGGCCCAATTCAACACTTACTAAGGGCCAACAATATGATAATACAAATTTCCAATTAAGCATGATATACAACAATAAGACTCAACAAGAAATAACTGAACAAGTATTCACCATATTCAAGAGCTTAAACCACTTCCTTCCTTTAAAACATATGATCACAGCAAACAATGAATTTATACTAATTAAAAAAAGGACTTTCAGTTCTATTATCGCACACATACTGAGGACGTTCGGCGCGATCCAACATAAATGTAAATTGTGCACTGCCGAGGGTCGAACGACGCGAACCATAGATGCATCTATTAACCTGCCGAGGCGATCGGTCCGCTCCCATGAGAATAGTAGAATGAATTACCCCGCTCGCGGATCATACTTGCGACGCGGTCAAATATAAATTTAAGGAATTACCCCGCTCGCGGATCATATTTGTGAAGCGATTACACATAAATTTCTTAAGTTATTATAGTATTTCTTATGTCATAATACCTGAAGTGAAGCTACTCAAGGCCTCAAATTGCTGAACGACACACTAGAGCTCAAAACGATCGGTGGGGTCGTTACAAAAAGAATTCACCCCGGATAGTTAATTAGCCAGTATTATTTTACTTTTTTATGATTGAATACCAATATATAACATAAAAGAAATAGTATTGAAGTGAATGATAGTAGGTGTTAGGATAATGCAGCAGGATAACAAGTGTTAGGATTAGTTACTCAATAAGAAAGTGACTTGGATCTCTCTTATTTTTCTCCCTCTCACACAAGTTTTTATATAGGTATATTGTTTCTCTCTTGCTTTTCTCTATCACACAAGGTTTATATATTCATTCTCTTTTCTTTTGCTCTTACGTCTCAACTCAAGGCTCAAAGGAAAAAAATCACCAGAACAATAAAATTTACTACCATGAAGAAACTAGCTTCCATTAATAAGTTAATACATTCTCATCAAGCTCTCATCATACAAGTAGACTATTCTCGTTAGTAAATTAAATATTACTAGTAAGTTTCAGTATCAACAAACTAAAAATACAAAATGCTTTTGATAGTAGGCATATTTTAAACTGCAAAACAAAGTTAATCCTATACAAAACACAATGACCAAAGTTCTTTCATGGATGCTTTAATAATAATTAAAACTTACCAACTCGTAACGATGTAATTATTAATTAATCTGGAGCTAAAATCACTTTGACACTCTATAATCGTTCACATAGTTTAGCTCCTTCACTCCATTCCTGTACTGTCAAATATAGATACCTTTGCAAGTGTAAAAAATTGAGAAACTACCGTCCAAAAAAAAAAAAAAACATTGGAAATTTCACAAAATCCAAAGGGAACTCATCTAAATCTTCTTTAGGGCCTCAAGACAAAAATGCTTGAGAAAAATCTAAGTTCAAACCAGAGAAGAGTGAGCATAGACAGTCATATAAACTGTAAGAAACTCCAGGTAGTAGGAATAATTATAACCTGACATAAATTCCCAATTTCATTCATTAAACATCACATTAACCTGAAATAAGTTCATACCCATAACAACCAAACACTTTCATTAAATCCAAAATCTAGGATCATTATAACTGTGAAATCACATGCAACATAACATATAAAAACCAAACAGGAAGAGAAAACGAACCTTGAATTGAGCAAAATTACCAAATACTTTGACCTACCAGAATCTCGATAAATCTGCAAACCCTAATTTTGATAACACGTCTCTAAATCTCCAAGACTTCAAACTACAGTTGCTGAAGAGTTGTTTTAAGATGAATTTGGGGATTCTACAATCGATTTTCTATGATGATTTTTGGTGTAAAGGACTAATTACAAGTTCTAGATTCTCCTTTTGGACCAAAAATGGGAGATGAAGTCTAGGCTGAAAAAGCTTGAAAATGACATATAGTCGGCGTTCTGGATTTGCTCGATGAAATCTCAATCTGCGATCTCCCTTTGCTCGATAAGAACTGGGTCGACATTGTGCCTTTACTCGATGGGAGGGTTTCTAGTAGTGGTTTGATGTGTTTTTTTTTTTAGAGGATTTAGTGGTTCTCTAGAGAAATGTTATAAGAGTATTTAAGTATATTTGGTAAAACATACAAAGTGAAATTGAAAATTGAAAATTGAAAAAAGAAACGCTTAAAAGAAGTTCTGTTTTGGGGAAAATTAGATGAGGGAAAATAAGAAGGGAATTGAAAATCGTTGCAATAGGGGGGAAAACACAGAATCGTTGCCCTAGATATATCTATTGCAGCGGTTATAAAACGTCGTTGCAATGGATTTCGCTATAGCAACAGTTATTATAGTAATGCAACAGTTTATATGCAAAGTGTCTCAATAGCTTAAAGATTCTTATGCAACGGTTAAAAGTGTTACTATAGATGTTCTATCGCAACGGTTATTGAACCATTGTAAAACAAATCGTTGCCACAAGAATTATGGTTCATAGTTCTTTTTGTACTATCAAAGTTGAGTGTTATACACAACTTTGATAATAGGATTGACGTACTTTCATTTCTTACGCATTTACATTATGTGAGATTTTCGGGGGGCTTTTGCATCTATACCCGTTTTTTTAGGTCACGTTTTAACTTATACCCGCTTTATAAAAAAAATTGCAAGCGTACCCACTTTTCGCATAAACTTCAGGCATACGGGCCTGAAGTAGTAAAGGCAATCACACAAACTTCAGTATTTTAGGCTTTTTCAAATACTAGTTCATTTGTAAAAACTTCAGCACTAAATAAGCTGAAGTTTTGTCCTGGGGTTTTGTCATAAAGCTTTTTCAAAAACTTCAGCATCTTCTGTTGAAGTTAATTAGTTCATTTGTAAAAATTTCAGCACTCTATATGCTGAAGTTTTGTCCTGGGGTTTTGTCATAAAGCTTTTTCAAAAACTTCAGCATCTTCTGCTGAAGTTAATTAGTTCATTTGTAAAAACTTCGGCACTCTATATGCTGAAGATTTGTCCTGGGTTCATTCGTTTTGTCGTCATTAGCTTTTTCAAAAATTTCGGCAGAAGATGCTGAAGTTATTTAGTTTAGTTGTAAAAATTTCAGCACCCAAATATGCTGAAGTTTTGTCTTGGATTCAATAGTTTCTCATAAAAAGCTTTTTGAAAAACTTCAGCAGAAGATGCTAAAGTTATTTAGTTAAGTTGTAAAAACTTCAGCACTAAATAAGCTGAAGTTTAGTTTTGCAATAAAGCTTTTCCAAAAATTTCAGCAGAAGATGCTGAAGTTATTTAGTTAATTTGTAAAAACTTCAGCACTAAATAAGTTGAAGTTTTGCACGGGTATTAGGAAGGCGTCGCCTGAAGTTGTAAAAATTAGGGTATAGGTTGAATAATTTTAAAAATATGGGTATAGGTTAAATGGGGGCGACCAAATAGGACGCCCCGTGCAATTTCTACGACCTCCAGACACACTGTGTTTTATTTTATTTATTATTAATAAAAACACCCACTAGGCACTCAACCTAGTGGTGTATTTGCTATAAAAAAAAAAAAAAAAAAAAAAANAGACTAAACCTAAAAACATAAATGTTGACTAAACCTAAAAAAATATTCATATCCTAAAAACTGATTTTCAAGGAACATTTTTGTCTTGGAAGTCTTAATATGGACATGCTTATAAACCTAAAAACTGATGTTTCTTTTACAAATATGGTATATTACAATTCAAAAACGGAAAATTTTAATACATAAAATTTAATTAATTTTGAAGTCTTAAATATTAGAAAAATAATTAAATAAATATTTTGTCCAATATAAAATTTATTTTTAACGGATAAAAAAATGAAAAATATTTCACTAAGAGACTTCGTGCTTTTAATATAATAAAATTAGGACACCAAATTGGATCAAATCAAATTAAAAGTCAAGTCTTTCTAGTGGGATTTCGTGGTTTTGTGTGGGTGTTTTATTGCAAATATGAAAGGAATTTTTACATTTCTATACATTATTTGAGACTTTATTACCATCTCTACTCAAGTTTCAATTTAATTACATCTTATATACAAATTTACCAATTATATATACTTTAGGAATTAAATGAGTATCTCTTTATATTAGGAATAAATTTTTTCTCATCCTTATTCTCTCTTCCCTCCTGCTCTCTCTCTCTCTCCTGTGCTCTCTCTCTCTCTACGTCCAGTGGCTGATCCACACTACAAATGATGGTGCATTTGCACCCATCCTGTTTGGAGCCATAAGCTAGTATTTCTATATAATTTTGTAAAGATTTCGATGTACTGCAGTGCAATGTGAACCCATGGTCAAAAATTGGTGTTGGGGTCCTATGTTCAGATTCTTCGGCCACAAATTCTATTTCGTTTTTATCTCTTATTTTTTTCTCTTTTCTCTAATTTTAGTAATGTTGCACAATTGGTGTTCAAATTGAAATTGTCAATCAATAAATTTTGAAGGTGTTTGACTCTATACCATAGACAACCATTAAAAAACTTTAAAACTTTGAATTCGAATTCGGATTTTCAAAAATCATTATTTGTTTGGATTGGGTGTTGTTGCAAACAATTGGAAATATTATTTGAAATTTATATCTCAATTTTGAGGGTGTTTGGTGATGAATAGACTTGATTTTTGCTGAATTTCAAATTGAAAGTCGAAGAAGAAGAAGACATGACATACATTATATTTACGAAATTGTAGCAAGATTGTAGATAAATTATTAGGTTGTAGATATATATATATATATATATATATATATATATATATATATATATATATATATATATATATATATATATATATATATATATAATGAAAGTTGAACAAATTTGTATAAAAATTATATTTAAGTTGTATGATATTGTAGTTATATATAACTAGGTAGAAATAATGTATAAAAGTTGTATAATATATAATTAGTTGTATGAAATTTATTTTTACTATGTATAAATCATATACAAAATATACAAAAGACATATTGCATAAAAATTATATTTAAGTTGTATGATATTATAGTCGTGTTTAACTGTGTAGAAATAATGTATGAAAGTTGTAGATTAGTTGTATAAAAATTATATTTAAGTTTTATAAAATTGTATTTAAGTTGTATATTATTATAGTTATATTATATTTGTATGAATACGGTATGGAAGTTATAAACAAGTTTGACTATCACGGTTGACTCCCAGACCAAACCGATTGAAATTGAAGAGAAGTTAGTTTTAGTTTGGATAGAAGCATGCGTGAGTAGGTTGAGGCAATCGAAGAGAAGTTTTGGCATGGTGGAGGCAGCCATTGATGACGAGCTCATCATAATAGTAAATGGAGGTTAAAGAAATGAGAATTAGCTACCAGAGAAAGTTGAGTACAAGTTTTGGGTGAATTTGGAGGAATCGAATTAGTGAGTTGAATAGATTATCACCAAGTGCGATGAAGGTGCATCAGGGAATTTTTTTTTTCTATGTATAATCTCTTTTGTATAAGTGTTGTGACGGCGGACTGTATAAGGGAGGCATTTAGAGAGGTGTTGGGAGTTTCGAAAGGTTACTCTGGCAGGTACCGAGGCGACTGGTGATAGAATGACGTGGTCCAAGGTAAAGTGAAAGCCAAGAAAGCGGCTTACATTAAGTTAGTAGAGCACTGACGTGGATTAGAGGAGAGCAAACAGAGAAAGATATAAGGAGGCTAGGAAGGTGGCGAAATTAGCGGTCATAGAGGCTATGACTGCTGCATTTGGTCAGCTGTATGAGGAACTTGGGGGCAAAGGTGGATACAAGAAATTATTTCGGTTGGCCAAAGCGAAAGAGAAGAAGGCTCGCGACCTGGATCAATTGAGGTGCATCAAAGGCGAGGACGGTCGAGTATTGATGGAAGATGCCCAGATTAGGCAAAGATGGTAGTCGTACTTTTATAAACTTCTGAATGAAGATGGGGATGGACACATCGTGTTAGGGAAATTGGGGCACTCCGAGAGCCACCGCGACTTTAGGTATTGTAGGCATATTAAGGTTGAGGAGGTCGTGCGTGCGATGGGTAAGATGAGTCGGGGCAAAGCAACTAGACTAGACGAGATTCCAGTAGAGTTTTGGAGATATGCAGGTAGAGCAGGCTTGGAGTGGCTAACTGGGTTGTTTAATGTTATCTTCAGGACGAAGAAGATGCCTAATGAGTGGCGGTGGAGTACAATGGTTCCGGTGTACAAGAACAAAGGTGATATCCAGAATTGTAACAACTATAGGGGTACCAAGTTACTGTGTCATACCATGAAAGTTTGGGAGATGGTGGTGGAAGGGAGGATAAGGAGGGCAGTGTCTCTATCGGAAAACTAGTTTGGGTTCATGTCGGGTCGTTCTACTACGGAAGCTATCCATTTTATCAGGAGGTTGGTGGAACAATACAGGGACAGGAAGAGAGATTTGCATATGGTGTTTATTGATCTAGAGAAGGCGTATGACAAGGTCCCCAGGAACGTCCTTTGGAGGTGTCTAGAGGTGAAAGGTGTGTCGGTGGTTTACATTAGGGTGATAAAGGATATGTATGATGGAGCTATGACTCGGGTTAGGAATATGGGAGGTGACTCAGAGCCTTTTCCGGTGGTTATGGGGTTACACCAAGGATCTGCGCTCAGCCCGTTCTTATTTGCCCTAGCGATGGACTCACTGACACACCATATCCACGGAGAGGTGCCATGGTGTATGTTGTCCACTAATGATATAGTTATGATTGATGAGACGCGAGGCAGCATTAATGGGATACTGGGAGGTATGCAGGCAGGCCCTGGAGTCTAAAGGTTTCAAGTTGAGTAGGACTAAGACGGAATATGTGGAATGTAAGTTCAGCAACATGACTAGGGAAGAGGATGTAGAAGTCAGGCTTGACTCACAGGTCATCCTCAAGAGAGAAAGTTGTAAGTACTTAGGGTCAATTATCCATGGAGATGTGGAGATAGACGGGGATGTTACCTACGTACTGGGGTGGAGTGGATGAAATGGAGGTTAGCGTCTGGAGTCCTGTGTGACAAGAATATGCCACTGAAACTCAAAGGTAAGTTCTATAGAGCAGTGGTTAGACCGGCCATGTTGTATAGGGCTGAGTGTTGGCGAGTCAAGAATTCACATATCAAAAAGATGAAAGTAGCAGAAATGAGGATGTTGAGATGGATGTGTGGGCACACTAGGCTGGATAAGATTAGGAATGAAGATATTCGGGAGAGGGTAGGCGTTGCTCCGGTGGACGACAAGATGCGGGAAGCGCGACTTAGATGGTTCGGACACGTGCAGAGGAGAAGCCTAGATGCCCCGGTTAGAAGGTGTGAGCGGTTGGCTTTGATAGGTACGAGAAGAGGTAGAGGGCGGTCCATGAAGTATTGGGGCGAGGTGATCAGACAGGACATGGCGCATCACCAGATTTTCGAGGACATGGCTCTTGATAGGAAGGTGTGGAGGTCGAGCATTAGGGTTGTAGATTAAAGGGTATTAGAGCAGTTTTCCTCTTTGTCCCCGTTTCCCTCTTTATATCAACGAGTATGATAGTGTTTGTCTAGCACTGCTAGCGATTTATGTTGTGTTTGACACTTTTGCATAACATTTGTGTTACTGTTTCTCCATTTATTTGTTGTCTCTCACGTTGCTGATTATTTTTTGGGTTTTGTTGTCACAGATCTATTGTATCTGAGCTGAGGGTCTCCCGGAAACAGCCTCTCTACCCCCTCTGGGGTAGGGATAAGGTATGCGTACACTCTACCATCCCCATACCCCACTGGTGGAATTTTACTGTGTTGTTGTTGTTGTTGTTGTATGTATAATCTCTTTTGGGTGAAAATCTATTTTGCGGATGATAATTGATGAAGGATTTTTACCTAGAAAAAAAAACAAAGTCCTTCGGAGTTGGGGGGTGAATTCGAAGGAATCAACGCAACCTTGTACACTTTTGTATGGGATTGTAGCTCCAACAAGGATGTTGGTTTTGGGGTTGGTAAGAAGCGTGGTAATTAAAGTAGTGTTCAACAATTAGGAGTCTTTTAAGGGAATGTATATGAATTGTAAAAATATACAGTCATAGCAGGTAATAAAATAAGTTTGTATTGTGGTATAGGAATAAAAAAAATCCCAAAATGAAATCATATGGGTTTGAAATTTGAAGAGGTTAGGAACTAACGTTACCGACAATTGTTTTAGTGGACTCACAAAGAGAAGAGTATTCATATTATGCATGTAGTAAGCCTATTGGGCTAGTTAAGATAAGACCATAAGATCTAACAAAAAGATAAAATTGTCAAAATGGCATGACATAGCCATTTTTATGGGTGGTTATTTAAAAATGGCTAGTGTTTGCAAAGTTATTATAAAGTAGCCACTATTTAATGCGGATATAAAATCTGGATAAAAGTATACCAGCATAATATGCCGGATTATGAAAATTCTATGTATAAACTTCTAACATATTTGTTGGAACTCCAGAGTATTATGGATTCCAGCACATTATATTGGAATCTCATATGTAAAAAAATTCAAGCTCCACCATATTATGCTGGAATTTTTCTTGATTTTTAAAAGTGTTTTTGTTCAAATTTTATTTTCACATGAAAAAGTAATTAAATTTCGATTAATTTTGAAATTATGACTAATTTTTCATATACAGTTGTAAATCAGGCTATTTCTAATTTTTCTCAATAAAATTGCGTTTGAAAATCTCAAATGAGCTATCCGACCAATATTTTTCGTAAGAAATTGGTCTTCAAATGGCTTGGTTTAGACAAAACAAAGCCGTCCGTAGCCTATCCTTGATATTGTCGCAAAAACAAAAGGTAAAGACAAAACAAATTTATAAAACAAACTTTTCCTAATTGAGTGTAAACAGTGTGTAAATGAAACGACTTTGTCAAAAGTTTCTTTTTTGAAAAAAAAAAAAAAATCATATTCCCCTGAAATTATGTATACATAAACAGTTATCTGTCTGAAAGATCTTACACAATCCAAGCCATGGTTTTCAGCAAAATTTTGAACATCTTGCTATTCTTAGTACTTTTTGTTATCCCTTCCTTCTATTCGTTGAACTTTAACCTCTCCAGCATCAATCCTTCTGATGCTAATCGTTCTATCAATGTCACTGGAGACGCCTATATATCGAACCAGGGGATACAAGTCACCCCTGATGAACGTAACGTGGCATTAGGTGGAAAAACTGGTCGAGCTAATTTTATTGAGCCGCTGCAATTATGGAAAAAGGCTACAAGAGAATTGGCAGATTTTACTACACATTTCTCTTTTGTTATTGATTCAAATGGTAACGATAGCTTTGCTGATGGACTTGCATTTTTCCTAGCTCCTGTTGGTTCCAGTATACCAATTGGTTCAGCTGGAAACGGCCTTGGTCTTGCCAAGGCCGAGTTAGAAGGCAGCTCATCCCCTGAGCCATTTGTTGCTATTGAGTTCGATACATTTCTCAATACTTGGGACCCACCCTATTTACATGTTGGTATCAATGTAAATTCTATGGAATCTGCTGTTACTCAAGTATGGAGGAATAACATTACACTGGGGAGGAAAAATGATGCTTGGATTAGTTATAATTCTAGTTCACATACTCTTAAAGTTGTTTTCACTGGATTTTCAAATAATAAATATAACAAGGACAAGCTTAGTTTATTGATTGATCTGAGGAATTATTTGCCTGAGAATATTACTTTTGGCTTCTCAGCATCAACTGGACAATTGTTTCAGAAAAACAATGTCAAGTCTTGGGATTTCAATTCAAATTTGAGTTTTGAACATTCTGAACAGCCTAGTGCAAATCCTCCTATTCAAGTTGTAAATCCAAATGATCCTCCTATTACTCAAGTTCAAGATCCAAAGGTTAGTCCTCCTCAAGAAGTCAGCACCAGGAAAAAAGGAAACAAGGGACTAGTAGTTGGATCAAGCATAGGTTTACCTATTCTGGTTTTCGGATTGATTACCGCCAGCTGCTTTTTATTGAAGAAAAAGAGGAAAAGGACTGATAAAGACCATGTCTTTGTTGATCTCAGTATGGATAATGAATTTCAAAAGGGTACTGGCCCTAAGAAGTTCTCATATGGTGAATTAGCTCGTGCAACGAACAACTTTGCTGAGGGACAGAAGCTTGGAGAAGGTGGATTTGGCGAAGTTTATGAAGGTTTATTGAAGGAATGTAAATCATATGTTGCTGTTAAGAGAGTATCAAGCGGTTCTAAACAAGGGATAAAGGAGTATGCATCAGAAGTGAAGATCATCAGCCGATTAAGACACAGAAATTTGGTTCAACTTATTGGTTGGTGTCACGAGAAAGGGCAGCTGCATCTTGTTTATGAATTGATGCCTAATGGAAGCTTAGATAAGCATCTTTTCAAAGAAAAGTCATTGTTGGTATGGGAAATCAGGTGGAAAATTGTTCAAGGATTAGCCTCGGCTTTGCTATATTTACACGAAGAGTGGGAACAATGTGTAGTCCATAGGGACATAAAAGTGAGTAACGTCATGTTAGATTCAAACTTCAATGCTAAATTAGGCGATTTTGGTTTGGCTAGACTTGTGGATCATGAAAAAGGATCTCAAACAACAATGCTGGCGGGGACTGTAGGGTATATGGCACCTGAATGTGTTATGAATGGAAAAGCTAGTAAGGAATCAGATGTGTATAGTTTTGGAATAGTAGCATTGGAAATAGCAAGTGGAAGAAGATCAATAGATATTAAAGCAGCAGAAGATCAAGTGAGATTGGTGGAATGGGTTTGGAACCTCTATGGAATTGGAAAGCTAGTTGAAGCAACTGATCCAAGATTGAATAAGATATTTAATGAGCAACAAATGGAACGTTTAATGGTTGTCGGTCTCTGGTGTGCTCATCCAGATAACAAACTCAGGCCATCAATAAGGCAAGCAATTCATGTTCTTAATTCTGAAGTTCATCAGTTACCTATTCTTCCCTCAAGAATGCCTGTTGCGACGTATTCTCCCCCTCCATTGAATATGTTGTCACCTCCATTTTCACGTACCTATGAAGTTAACAGAACAGTAGGGAGTGAGCAAGAGCAGACTTTGACGTACACTTATAACACTAAGTCCTCAAGCGTTTATACATCTTCAGCTGCTTCGTCAACAAAATCACTTTTGTAACCACGACTACCTTTTTGTGCACATGGAATTCATTTAGGAGTTCCCATATATATCTGTAACTTAGATGAATTTTATGTAACTTCCCTCTTTTGCAAGGATTTTGACGACTAACGGAGTTGAATGCCTCTCATGGATTGCTTAAGTTTTAAATTTTGTTAGAAGTTGAGAATTCAATTTCCATTTGACAGCAAAAACAAAGTAAATTCAACTTTCTTTTATGATTTTGACTCTTTCATCTTTTGAAAGCTTGTCGTTATTGTAGGTTGTTAGTTGAGCTTTTGCTAAGTAAGTTCTTGATAGAAATGTTTATAGGCATATAACATATTTTGAGAATCTGAAAATAAACAGACGAAGACACTTCATTTAACTGACTAGTATCTCAAGTATCATGAGGAGCTTTCTTAAACTATAAAACCGAGTTTGACATTTTCATATCAGCTTTTGATACTATGTTTTTATATACATATATCGCACTAGAAAGCTAGATATTTTGCAGAAAACAAAGCCATCTATTGTTTAGGGAATCTTGACGTAACTAATAAAGTTATTGTTCGCGCATAGCGAGAACTTATTGGACTTTAAGACATTGGGCCTTAAAGACTAGAAGTGTGAATTGGGAAATGGTGCGAAATAAAATGGAGGGAAATGAAAATTTTGAATCAAGTGAGCTTTGTTTTTATAACAAATGAACTTTGTACCACATTGGTGAGGAACAACTATACTTCTGTGTACAAATATAGAATCACTTCTTAGAGCTCTTAAAAGGAGTTGAAGAGAACGAAGCCTCGCGCCGTCGTCGTCGCTCGACTCGGCTTCGGATTTGGATTTGGATTTGTCAAAAGATCGATAAGATTAATTTTTTGACAAAACGCTGAACGCTGCTTTTCCCTTCTGGACAGACACCTCTTCTTGAACAAACATCACACCTCTTCCGATAATTGCCTATAAATTTCGAGGCATGTCTTCCTTTTCACTCACTCGAAAATACAGAACTTCCTTCTGAAAATCCTGCATTCTACTTCACTGTTTCTCTCTCAAATTCGTAAGTGCGATTTTGCTCTGTTCTTTGATTCGTTGGTATCCTGCAGTTTGTATTGCCACTATTGCAGGAAGGTTTATTCTGTTTCATCCTGGGAGGATTTAATCCATTACCTTGGCAACTTGTGAAGGGTTAAACTTCCTTAAGGACGCACAAGGAAATTGTGGGCTCAGAATATTTCTTATCGTTTACAGCTTTTCAATTTCTTCTAACAGTTTTCTATTTTCTGTTTTAACACAGTAGCGATAACGAGCTTAAGGAATTTTAATTTAACGTTTCTGTGTTGAAATTTCTATTGAACTGTTATCTATATTTTGTATACTGGTTTAGAGACTAAAGCCTTCGTGCTTTCTACTCCAATATCTGTTCTGTCCGGTTTAAAGTATATCAAAACTTTACCGGAATAATAGACGTACGGGTTTGAAGTATAGAAAAACTTCACCATTGTTACGTGTTGTATGTTTGGTTTGGTATTCAGTTTGAATATATCAAAACTTCACTGATTTAACAAAGTTCTGTTTGCTTCCAACTCTACAGAAACATGACGAAAAAAAACCAAACTAATGGAAATGCTGCTAGAACGGGTGCTTCATCGAGTGTTGCTGCTTCGTCAAGACCAGCACATACAATGGCACTGGCAGAAAAACTCGGGAAATTTTCCGGTACAGACTTCAAACGATGGCAGATGAAGATGCTATTATATCTAACTACACTAAGCCTGCCACGATACATCAAGGAGGATGTTCCAGTCGTGGGAGAAGATACTCCTGAGGCTGAACGATTTGT
>ML305089.1:0-21697 GCA_005239505.1 Nicotiana paniculata
CTTATGAGTTGGAACGAGTTTACCGAATTGACGAACAACTTCTTGAAGATTGTATAATGTTGAAGACTCGAATACTTCAATTCACCAACTTCACAATTTTTCACAATTTGAAATAATAAAGTAAGCAATAATAGAAGAAAATTAGAGAGAGATTGATCCTTTTGTGAGTAAAAATGAAAGAATGAGGGGGTGTTTATAGTTGAGAAAAGGGAAAAAGTGTAATTATAAAAAGTTTGGGGTTAAAATAAAGTTTGGGGGCCAAATGGCTAATTTTTAAACATGCCAAACGGCTCTTTTGAGGCTCCAACGGCTAGNGAATTTATACCGTTGGGCCCGCTTGACCCGGCCCAAGCCCGCCTGCCGGGCCCGAGCTCACGGGTCCAAACCTTAGAACCGGCCCCCACGGGCCTAAAGCCCCCCAATCCCGGACCCCCCACGGTCGGCCCGCTAGCCCGTATAGCCCGCGGGGCCGGGTCAGGCCTGACCCACCTGCCACCCTTACTCACGGGCCCTCAGTAATCAAGGAAAATCAGCCCAAAACATAAATGATATAATGTATCAACAAGGAATAACATAGGTTGAAGTATAATATGCAAGTAATACTACGACTGAGTACAAGTAACATAAGCAGGAAGATTCAACTGGTATCACGACCACTATGGGTTTCTACAGCACCAACACATAGCCTAAGCATGATTTCTAACATGATTTACTATCAAATTTCTATAACACAGGAAGAGCACATATCTAACAACAAGCGTATTCAAATTTTCAGTTTCAAGGAATGGACCAAGCTCCAATTTCCACGGTGCACGCCCACGAGCCCATCACCTAGGATGTGGTCACCTCCAAAACAATAATATAACAAAATATGGGGTTTCATACCCTTATAATCAGATTTGGAACAGTTACTTACCTCAATCCGGGCAAAACTCTACTCTAAAATGCCTTTGCCTCTCAAATCGGTCTCCAAAGGTCCCAAATCTAGCCACAAGCAGTACAATACAATTTATATAGGCTAAAAGGATAAATTCCACAAGAACAATACTAAATTATAGCCAAAAATTCGAAATTAGCTCAAACTCGTCCCCTGGGCCCACGTCTTGAAATCTGACAAAAGTCACAAAATCTGAAAGTCCATTTACTCACGAGTCTAACCATACCAAATTTACTCAAATCCGATAACAAAATGCCATTCAAAACCTCGAAATCCAACTCAAGAACAATTCCTCATTTTCCCCAATTTTCCACCCAAATCACAAATCAGATGATGGAATTAAAGACATAAGCGTGGGATTTAGCCAAAATTAAGTAATAATCACTTACCCCAATCAACTCCTTGAAAATCCCTTCAATAGTCGCCCAAATTCGAGGTTTCTAGCTCAAAATATGAAAAATGGGTCCAAACCTCGTTTTTGAAATTTATCACTATTGCCCAGATATACCTTCATCGCGATCGCAGAATATACTTCGCGATCACGAAGCATAACTCTGTTGCCCCACAATTTAACCCTACGCAAATGCGAATTCTCCCACGCGAACGCGAAGAACTGATCCTCAAAACCTATGTCGCATCCTGCCTCACGCGATCGCATAGAGCAAATGCCTGACTCTGCTTCTGCTCAAATCTCTCTACGCAAACACGACCTCAACCATGCGTTCACGATGCACAGTTTAGCCATACACACGCGATCATGTTCCTCCCTTCACGACCGCATAGAACAAAAATGCCTCTGCCCCAAAAGAAGCCTACGTGATCACGAATCAACTCATGTGATCGCGTATAAAGAAGCTAGAACTGCAAAACACCATCAGTCTTCAACCAACATGCTAAGTCCATAATTGATCTGTCAACTACCCGAAACTCACCTGAGGCCCCTAGGACCTCAAGGAAACATACCAGTCAGTCCTAAAACACAATATGAACATAGTCGAACCCACAAATCACCTCAAACAACATCAAAACACAAATTACACATGGATTCAAGCATAATGAACTTTGAAATTCCCAAATTCTACAAACGACGTCGAAACCTATCAAATCACGTGCGATTGACCTCAAATTTTGCACACAAGTCAAAAATGAGACCACGAACCTATTGAAACTTCCGAAATCGGAATTCGACCCCGATATAAAAAGTCCACTCCCGGTCAAACTTTCCAAAATTTCAACTTTCGCCATTTCAAGCCTAAATCTACTACGAATATCCAATCACAATTCAGACACGCTTCTAAGTCCAGGATCGCCCAACGGAGCTAATAGAACCATCAAAATTCAAATCCAAAGTAATTTATACATAAGTCGACATCTGGTTGACTTTTCCAACTTTAACTTTCAATTTAAGAGACTAAGTGTCTCAATTCACTCTGAATTCTCTCCAGACCCGAACCAACTAACCCGATAAGTCATAAAACAACAGTGAAGCACAAAAATGAGCAGAAAACAGGAAACGAGGCTACAACTCTCGAAATGACCGGTCGAATCGTTACAATGCCCGGTGTCACAAGTGTATGAGCAACTAGAAGAATATACAAAACACTTATGCTACTATTTGAAATAAGATAGACAGAAAAATAAATACAAAAGAGAGACTGCGGGTGTTGCAGAACAGACTTAGAAAGCAGCTCACCACTGTGCCTTAGGGTAACGGGGGTGCACGCATGGATGAATGGCATATACACCTACCTCAGATCTTGCACGATTAGTGTAGAAGTTTAGAGTGAGTACACAAAGAATATGTACGCAGTAAGTATCCAGTCTAACCTCGAAGAAGTAGTGATGAGGGGTCGACACCGACACATACTATGGCCCAACGAATAAAATACAGAAAATTCTAAATAGGCATGGAATACATGAATAATAATGATAACATAATAACAAGCAGTGAATAAATAATTCTTTAACTTGTAGTCAATTTAAAAATCTCCAACTGACACATATTAACTTCAACAATTACGGACATCTAATGATTTATAATTCCTCAAGTCATAAAAATAATATCAAGTGTAATCGGGCTCCGAACATTATCATGCACGATTTATACCGAAGTCGTACGACCCAATCCCGAATAATATGTACACTGCCGAGGGTCGGACGACACGAACCATAGATGCATCTATTATACCGCCGAGACGTTCGGCCTGCTCCACAAGAACAGAGAATACTCTATGAACATCCGATTTAACAGTTATCACAAAGACAATACACAAGGAGGCACAATTTCTATTAAGGGTCAAGTAACCCGCCAAAACTTAAAGTAAGTGAAGTTTGGTCTTTACAAATCCTTTAACAAGTTTTATTATAATTTAAGTGCTTAGATTAACAAGTCGAATGCAATTAATACAAATATTACATGATAGAGTCCTAAGACTACCCAGACATAAGCATGATTTGTAGCTACGCACGGACTCTCATCACTTCATGCATACGTAGCACCCATAATTAATGGAAAATAGTAATTTAGAGCACTATGGGGTAAGTTCCCTCTTACAAGGTTAGACAAGAGACTTACCTCATTCTCAAGCTCACTTCCGATCCACAAATCCGTTCTAAAGCCTTAACTTGGTGCCAAACAACCTGAAACTAGCCAACAATTATATAAATTGATCAATATACACTCACAAGTTCATAATTCAGCTGTTAGAGAAATTACCCAATCCAAATTGGAAGATTTTTAAAATTCACCCCCGGGTCCACGTGCCCGAATTTCGAAATTTTTTGAAAATAAATGTTACCAGTAACCTCGCGTATTAAGAATCTACCTAAAATCTGCGTATTAAACTCCCAGTACATAGGAATTACTTACCTCACGATGATAGACGAAAACCCCCTCTCCAAGAGCTCCAAAGTCGACCTTTCTAAGTGAAAAATGGGGGAAAAAGAGCCTAAGTCCGCATTAAGTGAACCTCACCGCCTCCAGCAATTCCTCACCTGCGGTAGCTTCGCCGCTTCTGTAGAATACGCACGTCCCAGCACTGAGCGCACATGCGGAAAAATATCGCACCTAGGAGCCCGCTTCTGCGGCTGGTCTCGGCGCACCTGCGACCTTGCCACACTGCCTCCCTCCACGCATGTGATCCCCTCATCACAAAAGCGAGTCCGCTTCTGCGGAAGAAAATCCGCTTCTGCAGACACTGGCCAGTCCACTCCCAGCCTCATCGCACTTGCGGCTAGCTTCTCGCAGGTGCGAATGCACCAGAACTGCTGCTGCTTCAGCCCCGGTTCCAAGTTCAACCATGCCCCGCACATTGTTCGAATAGCACCCGAGGCCCCCGGGGCCTTGTCCAAACTTACGAAAAAGTTCGTAATCATAAAAAGAACTCGCTCGAACCCTCGAAACACGTAAAACAACATCAAAACTAAGGATTACATCCCAAACCAAATCAAATCAACTTATGAACTTCAAGTTATTCCAAATTACTCCGAACGCGCCGAATCATAATTAAACTACTCGGAATGACACTAAATTTTGCATGCAAGTCTAAATCACCATACAGAACTATTCCCAGGCTCGTAATACCAAACAGACCTTGATAAAACCAAAACCTACTCCAAACCAAACTTAAAGAACTTGAAAACCTTCAATGCACCAACTTTCAATACTAAGTGCCGAAACACTCCCGGGACGTCCGAAACTCGATCCGAACACATGCCCAAGTCCAAAATCATCATATGAATCTATTAGGACCATCAAATACCGATTACGAGATCGTTTATTCAAAATATTGAGTCAAGTCGATCTTAACCATTTTAAGCCATTATTAAGGAACTAAGTGTTCCGATTTCAACCTGAACCCTTCCAAACCCGAAGTAACCATCCCCGCAGGTCATAAAATAGTAAAAGCACGTAGGGGGAGTCTTAATTAGGGAAACATGATCTAGAAAACAAAACAACCGATCAGGTTGTAACACCATGATACACGTGTGTAGTATACATGTATCACAATGATATTTTTTAACTCGATTTCAACTACCAATTTTGACCTAAAGCAGTTCAAATATTTGAATCTTCCTCCAATGTTGTATATACAATCAAACCTCTCTATAACAGTTTCGTTTGTTTTGATTTTTTTTTGCTTGCATTTATAGTAAATGGATGTTATACACCTATAACATCATCTGAGTTTAAATATTTTTTGGTTGTTATAGATAAAAATTATTCAAAATTTTATTTTTCCTTTGTTGATGTTACATATAAAAGATAAGGAAATTATTTAAATTTAAAATCTCATAAGATATGCATATTTTACTAATTAAATATTTAAAAAATAGTATATTAACTATAGCTAAATGTACAAAGAGTTAATTCTAAGGCACACATTTTAAAGCTATTAAAACATAAATTCTTTCAAGATTGATAATTTTTTCTTCTTCTATACTTATAGCTTATTTTGTAGATTTTATCCCGTCACTAGCGATATAACACTTAATTGACAAAAATTTATGTCTAAACTTTCAGCAAAAGGATATCTTGATAGCTTCCCCTTGAAGGTAATCTAAGTGCATAACACTTGAATCTTCAATATAAACATTTTATGGCATTTGTCCAATTAAAAAAACATATCTTGTGTAAATCTTTAAATCTTATGTATTATGCAAGATGAAAACTTTGTTTAATGAAAAAATTATGTGCATATTTTTAGAACTATTATTAGTAATCTTATAGATTCTATATGACTTTTATAGAGGAGTAATTTTACAAAGAATGTTCTGTTATAAATATCGATGTTGTTGTTATAGAGAGGTAAAATATAACATAAAAAATCGGTTCGGAGAAAAACTTGACTTTTATAGTGAATGACTGTTATATAGGGGTGTTGTTATAGAGATGTCTGATTGTAGCCTCATCTAAGCAATTCTCACTAAATTTAGACCATACCCACTAAAAAATTCGTTTTCAATAGCTTTTTGAATGTTATATAATAACTTTTTGTTGGCCAAAATAATAAATTATACCCTATAGTTAAGTCAGGGATAAATATTCTATTTTTAGGTATACAAAATTAAAATAATATTTACGTAGATTAGCTAAATTTCCAATTTATAAAATGCAATTAAATTTTTTATATATATAAAATATATACGAATTCCGTCAAAAAGCTACAATATATATATCCAACTTAAATATAATTTTTTGTTCTACAAAATTCGATCAAAAGTTATAATTTATATGCAATTTCTCTATAATATTTTTACAGAATCCGATCAAAAAGGTACAATTTATATATAACTTATATATAATTTATATAAAATTATATATATTTTATATGTCGTTTGTACACCCGACATACAGAATAGATACAATTTATTTATATCTTTTTCTTTAATTTTTTTACTGGTTTTTGTGATGTTGTTATTATTTCTATGATTTTTGTTGATGGTACTAAAATACTGTCTCTTTTCGTCTTCTTGAGTCGAGGGTCTATTGGAAACAACCGCTCTACCCCTTGGGGTAGAGGTAAGGTCTGCGTACATACTACCCTCCCCAGATCCCACTTGTGAAATTTTACTAGGTTGTTGTTGTTGTTGTCTTCTTCGAGTTTCAGTATGAAATTTCAACCAAAATCAACTCGAATCATTACCAAATTCCCTTAAAATTAAGATATAAAATCCAAAGGATATATCCAATCATTTTCAACTACACCTAATTCAAATAAATAATAAGTTCACAAAATTTAATTTTTGAATTCAAAGGTACGGATTTTTTTAATGCCTTCACATTTTACACGACTAGACAAAATTTAATCACAAAAATTTTATTTTTTCAGACGTTATACGTACTTATATCGAAGATCGCATGTCATAATAAAAATTTTGTTCTGAAATAATAATGCTAAAATATATTATTAAAGTTGGACAAGCTCAATTCTTCTGATCCAATACAACATGTCCAAGACTACAACTTTGGCTTTGAACCAGGAGAATCATTTTTCTTCACCTCTCTTTAAAGCTCTGGGCAAGTTCATTTGTAAAACCCGAATCGAAGAGGAGCTGAGTGAGAGCGAGAGAGATTTATACAGAGAAGAAAAATAGAGAAGAATGAGGCAAAAAATGAGAAAGATTAGAGTCTAATATATTATTTTGTATATAAATAGTAAATTATATATGCTAGCGAAAATAAGTGGTAACATCTTTAAGAGGGATAAATAAGTTTACAATATTGCATAGATAGGTAAAAGTTCCTTACATAAATGTCTCACGAATGCGTAAAAAGGCTAGATATCCACTAAGGTATGTAGAAACAAGCCCATGGTTTTAAATCCTTTTTTCAGACCCAAGTTTATATAATTTTGCCCATTGATAGTCATAAACCTACATTGGATGCCGGAGTATTCGTATCTATACCCAGTGATCATAATTAAAGTTATACCCACTTTGCAAAAGAATATGCAAGCCTACCCACTTTACGATCAACTTCAGACTTATCGCGTATGAAGTTTAAAAAAATTAGTCTCAAGTGCAAAAAATGTACTTAAGATGCACTTAAGGCTAAATAAGTCTGAAGTGCAACAAATATTTTCATGCACAGGTCAGAGAGGTATGAAGTGAAAAAATTGCACTTCAGATGCACTTAAGGCCAAATAAGTCTGAAGTGCAACAAATGTTTTCATGCACAGGTCAGAGAGGTATGAAGTGAAAAAATTGCACTTCAGATGCACTTAAGGCCAAATAAGTCTGAAGTGCAACAAATGTTTTCATGCACAGGTCAGAGAGGTATGAAGTGAAAAAATTGCACTTCAGATGCACTTAAGGCCAAATAAGTCTGAAGTGCAACAAATGTTTTCATGCACAGGTCAGAGAGGTATGAAGTGAAAAAATTGCACTTCAGATGCACTTAAGGCCAAATAGGTCTGAAGTGCAACAAATGTTTTCATGCACAGGTCAGAGAGGTATGAGGTGAAAAAATTGCACTTCAGATGCACTTAAGGCAAATAGGTTTGAAGTGCAACTAATGGTTTCATGAAGGCCAAATAGGTATGAAGTGAAAAAATGCAGTTCAGATGCACGTAAAGCCAAATAGGTCTGAAGTGCAACCAATATTTTCATGCACTTGAGGCCAAATAGGTATGCAGTGCAAATTGTCGAGAAACAAAAATTTGTTCTTCGAATTTTAATAATCCAATATATGATTTAACACCTGTATCTACTCCAAATAAGCTCAAGCTTGAAACATAACCTCCAAATACAATCAAGAACAAACCTCAATCATCAATTTGTCAAAAAAAAAAAAAAAATCTAACAAACTCATTTTACAATTAAGAAAAGAAGAGGAGGAAACCCTAAGCAGTAATAAAAAATAAAGCGCCACAATAACTCAGCATTGTAAGATATTATAAACTGCCTTAAAATATGATCACACACCATATAAAATCATTGTCAGAAAAAGAAGAAGAGGAGAAGAAGGAGGAGGAGGATAAAGAAGCCTTAAATTTTAAGTACTAGTTAAATTTTTTTTACAATTTAGATACATGTTAAATGGTGCGACCAAATAGATCGTCCTGTGCAATTTTACTTGGATGCCAATGACTTATTGACCCAAACAAATGATTTAAACTGATGCAGACTTTGCCACAAGCCCATTTAGCCAACCTTTTAATATCTGTTTTTAGAAATGAAACTTTTTTCTTTTAATTCAAAATGTTACTCATAAAAATGTACAAGTTAAAAAGAGTTAGTTAAGTGAAAAAGGCCTACTCATCGATTTTACCATAATTTGTAGTGAGAGAATAAAAAGGTGTCTCTTGATTGGAGAACAATCATTAATATTTAATAGTAAAAATTACACGGAGCGCCTTATTTGATCGCCCCCATTTAACCTATACTTATTTTTTTTAAAAGATTTAACTTGTACCCACTTTTTAAATAACTTCAGCCCCCTTTCTCCTTCTCCTTCTCCTCCTTCGTTTTGTTGTTGTTGTTGTTCTTCTTCTTCTTCTTCTTTCTTCTGCTGCTGTTGGTGCTTCTATGAAACTTCAGTTCATAGGAATGAACTTTCCGCTGAAGATTAACATTTGCTGCTTATGTACTTCGACCAACTTAATAATTTCCAAACAAATAAAGTTAAGAATGCTGAAGTTCAGCAAATATAAACAAAAACTTCAGCTCCTAGAATGCTGAAGTTCAGCAAATACAAAACAAACTTCAGCCAAAACATGCTGAAGTTTCAGCAAATATCAGCTTATTTAGTGCTGAAATTTTTACAAATGAACTAAATTACTTCAGCATCTTCTGCTGAAGTTTTTTGAAAAAGCTTTACGACAAGACTAATGAATCCAGAACAAAACTTCAACTTATTTAGTGCTGAAGTTTTTACAAATGAACTAAATAACTTCAACACCTTCTGCTGAAACTTTTGAAAAAGCTTTACAACAAAACTATTGAATCCAGGACAAAATTTCAGCTAAAATATGCTGAAGTTCAACAAATACGGAAAACAAAACATTAGCTAGTAGAATGCTTAAGTTCAGCCGTCTACTAGAATGCTGAATTTTGCGTGATTGCCTTTGCTACTTCAGGTCCGTATGCTTGAAGTTTAGGTGAAAAGTGAGTACGCTTGCAATTTTTTTTTGCAAAGCGGATATAAGTTAAAACGTGAACCCAAAAAGCGGGTATATGTGCAAATCACCCTATTTAATAGCATATCAATACAAGGTTAAAGTTTTCATTTTAAATTAGATGGAGTATGTAATTATAGTAGCGTTGTACAAAATGAGAATAGTATTATTATAAATTATGGAAAACATAAAAATTGGAAGCGAGAGGTGAAGAATGAAGAAGTCGTAATCAAATTGAATGATGTTTTTGGAGTATGCCATGATCGTCATTTCAGGAACCACGACAAACTTGGAGCTTTCATGTCTGTTTGGGCTGATTGACATTTCTCAGCCCAGTTGAGTTTCTTTCACCAATATTACCAAATTCACCTTGAGTTGTTAAGTCAAATAGGACACAAACTCATTAAATGAAAATGAACAAGTGACAAAAACTCATTATGTGGATTGTAATTTTCAAGTGCTAACTGACACTAAAGGGAATCCATCTTGTTGGCCCATACATATATAGTGTTCTTCCTTTGTTTTTTCACTTATATATAACTTAATTTCTTTGCAAGTCAGATGAAATTGATTTGATGGATCAAGGGCAATACTCTGCCATGTTTTATGGGGTCTAAAAGAGTAGACAAAAGCCCATTAAAGTCAGATGGGCTGTCTTTTAACCGAAGCCAATGAATTTTCAATATTCCAAACATTTGTCCATATTATGCCCTTATCCTGGCTCTTTCCTGTCCTTTTAAAAGCCTTGGATGGATTTTATTTTATTTTATTTTATCTTTTAGAAATTTTCTTTTACTAGAGCTATCTTATCTACGAAATATAAAAGAAAAACAAAGTTCAACCCTACATATTGTGTTTTGGGGGTATGAATGAAATTATTATATATATCTAGTAGCAATTAATTAGCTTAGTTTCATTCTGTCTTCTTCGTAATTCACTTCCTGCTTTTTTTGGGTTTCAGTTCACTTCAAAAAGGGAATTAGTGGATGTTTAAGAGTTTTTCTTTTTCTATTGTCTGAGCTGATATAAGAGATCAAACATAGCCCAGGGGGAATTAGTCCCACTAAATTAAGGATGGTTAATACACACACATGACAAAGTTCCATTAATACCATGTAGACTACATATTCTTAACTAATTTATACTTATAGGGTGTTTGGATTGAACTTTAAGCTCTTTTTAGTGATTGACAAAGTTAAATATCGTTGAAAATAAGCCAAAAGCAATAAGCGGGGTATTTAAGCCAATCCGTTTTGCTCTTAATTCCTACTTTGAAAACTAATAAGAGGCATCAATAAACAAGATAGTGCACCAAAAAATTGTGAAAAGGAAGAAAGAGAAAAACAGTAGTAGATAGGTATTGATCAATTATGTTTCGACTTAAAGTACAAGAGTTTTCTTAATCTCCCTTCAGCCCCACCTCTTTTCCTACCTTCCAAGAAAGAAAATTACAAGAAAAGAAAAGTAAGGTACAAAGCATTTGCGCAGACATGTTATATTCTTGTTACACACAACGTGAAAACAACTTGACACACATGACCCCATTACAGAGGAGGGGAGCCTTCTTCATCGTCATCTTCATCTTCATCTTCATCTTCTAGAGATTGAGAGCTTTATGAAAAAGAAAATACGTACGTACATGCATAGGCCACTAGCTAGCCTGTCTAATAATATGCATGTCGGAAAATAAAAATAAAAATAAAAATAAAAAAGGTTTACAAATTGTTTAATGGAAACCGCCCATTGCTGTGGCTGGTTTGGCATCAGCAGGAGGAGAAGGCAACATTGTGAGTGCTAAAACGCCACTTGCCGCAGCTGCAACTGCTCCAACAATAAATCCTGGCAAGTTCCCTCCTCCAAACAAGTCATCCCATGGTCCTCCCACTATTGACACCAACATCTGTTTTCATTTCCATACCAATTTAATTAATCAAGATTTATATACGCTTTCTCTTACATGCATCAAGAGATTTGGTTTATTCAGTTTTAATTTCTTCTCCCTTGATTACTTCCTAATACGACAAGGGAATTACTATTTCAATAACATTCTTTATCTTAGACACATCTACTCAAATATGAACCATATATAGTCATTTGGTCATATATTAATGCGTTTTAGTTACAAGTCGTTTTCAAATTCCTTCAGTTATGATCTTCCCTATTTGAATGTTGCTCTTTTTCTTGTAGGACACAGAGACATTCAGAGACAGTAGGGGCCTAGGTAATAATAACAGGAGTTTGTGGGGCTTTCTTTCTCCCATTTCACTATATTTATTTAATTTTTTGATTGTAATGTTACACCTGAAATTTATTCTTTAACTGAGATATATACACGTATTTATTCTTTTGCAATTAAACTACTTTTATTATCATGGTCATAGACTTTTCACTATTTACATTACACGTTTGTGGCTCAAATATGTTAGTGACAATGCATTAATTATGAAAGCAAGAGTACTCGTGTTAAAGATAACAGAACCTAGAGGAATATAATTAGAAGAACAAGTACGTTATCCACTTCCTAGAAATTACTACCCTACAATTCTAGGTTTCTAAATTATTAGATTTACAAAGAGATCAAGGATTGCAGATGGGACATTGAGAAATATATATACTATGGTAAGTAGTAAAAATAGTACCTGTGGTACAACTATTGCAAGATTCAAAACTCCTAGCGACAAACCTGTGGAAATTAAAGAGAAGAAATCATATTAGAATGGTACATATATATATTTTTCCTTTTCCTTTTTCTTTTTCTTCCTTTAAGGATATAAAGTTATAGTATGATTTACCTTGTCCTGAACCAGCATTACTAGAAAATATAGATGCCAAAGCAAATGGAACACTAAAAGTCACCTGCAAAAGAAAATAAATATATATTTTAATAATACTACGTAATAATTTTCATATGAGTAACTCAATTTAATGTCAGAATTAGAGGAAAAGTTTGAAAAGACTCCAAGAAAAGCTTTTATAGAAGATCTACCATATCAAAGTAGAAAAGGTTCGGTTAGAATTTCTAATCTTCAAAGAATAATTAAAGGAAAAGAACATAGCATCTACGCTTTTGTCATAACAAAAATCCTTTACTTGATCTTGCATAGAAACTTCCATTATCCTAATGAGCAAGGAGATGATTCTCCCTATCCTTAACAAATGGTACTAAGCAGAAATAATAAGAGATGATTATGAACAGAACTCATTTTCTAGTCTTATATATGTCAAATCATAGTGTAATAAAAAGCATTTTAACCTTTTAAGGTGTATGCAGATGTTAGTATAAACCAATATAACATGATAACATATATTGGTGTTAATAAACAGAATTAATTAATGCTTAAAAATTCCCATCAAATCAGAGCTGGAATTGAAATAATTTTCTTGGAGATATATATAATTTAATAGGGGGGAGGCAATGAAAGGTTCTCTTGTTGCACTTTGCACAACCGAAAGAGAAGTCATCAAAACTAAAATCATGTGATGCATTAAAGAAGCAAAAGTTTCTCACACCTTCTTTGTTTGTCACTATAACTACCTACATTTTTACGCGTGTGACTTTGCAACCTTTTATAAAGCCACGTACAAATATATCATGATCATTTTTATTGGTAAAAAAGACCATAACTTATATTGGATTCTTCTTCTTTTTCTTTTTCGAGATTTTCCTTAGTGTTCTAGAAATTGAATTTCCTTTAAAATTTTATGGTAAAAAAACCAAGGAGGATTTTGGGTTAGTTGGGGAATCTTGATTGTTTAGCTAATTTCTACTTTGAAAACTAGTCAAAATAAATCTGTTTAATATACCTACCTAACCAGACTAGATGATCAGGGCATGTATGGAGTATAACTGACAAATAATTTCTGTTAGTTATAGAGTAATTGGTAGCTCCGCTAGGTGTCAAATTTGGTCACTATCTTCACACTTGCCTATCTTTATAATTTTCCACATCGCGGAGAATATGATTCTCAAATTCATAATGCACTCTTGTCATATATAGACTTAGTCAACCAAGTTGCTAATTATTCCAAAAGCATGTGCACACACCCAATAATCGTATTTCTATATGATGTAATGTTTTCACTAATTATTAAACAAACAAAAATCACACTTAAATATAGTATCCAGCTAAAAATGCAAATATCGTTTTGACTCTTTCTGACTTAATCATCTACTCATGCTCATAAAGATATACTATGAAATTCACACAGCTCCAAATTAACATGAATTTCATTATGTTCCTCAAAATGTGAAATTCTATTATTCTCAACTTTTGCTAAAATAAATTATTTTTGTGGTATATATGCACTCACTATGTGATACTATAAGTTTTATATTATCAAGTTAGTAACTTTTTCATTAAAAAAATTATCTGTATAATCTAGAAATTAGAGTGATAATTTTAGTATAACATGTTAAATTAGCCAATACAGTGTAAAAATATGTAGTAAGTAATAGAAAGACTCACCGCAAGAGGAATACCAAGGACGGCAAAGAGAGTCAAGGCACCAATCTTAACACCAGAGGTAGGCGCCATGAGCGTGCCGTGAGCGTCATACTGCCGCGATTTCTCCGCCATTTTGGTAACCAAAACCGTCAAAGCCATGCAAACAGCCAACACGAAATTCAAAATCCCCCATAACCTCTTCACCCCACCTATCTTCTTCCCCAAAAACTCAACACTCAGTGACATAAACCCTAACACCACTGAGTTCAACAAAAGCCCCAAAGCTCCGGCGTGTACTCCCAAATCGTACAATCTCCCATCACCAACTTCTCCCCCGTACACTTCCTTAGCCATCCAATCGGTATCGTACAAGAAAAAAGGAAACCACGCTATCCAGTTCAAACACGTCACAAGCAACAAAATCCACATGGGTCTTGGTAAATCTTTTAAAGCACCGAAAATTTCACCGAAGAACGGGACTTTTGATTTTCCGCCGGCGGCTGCTTTTTCGTCGATTTCCTGTTCCTCTTTTTCGGGGAGCTCGTTTTCGCGGACGACGGTTAGGGCTAGGATTGTTAGGCTGAGGAGAAGGAAGACGGCGATGAAGAAACAGGATTTGAGGTTGGCGCAGTAGATGTCGCAGGCTGGGGTTTTAGAGAAGGGGAAGATTTTGTAGAGGCGGGAGTAGGAACCGGCGGCGTAACCGAGGACGTTTCCGACGGCCATGAAGAAGGAGAAGAAGGCGTTTGCTGTTCTCATCCTCCCGGCTTTTCCGCCGGACAGATCAGCCAATAGCGCTCTGCATGGACCCTGCAAAAATTAAATCATTTTCAGAAAATCATTTACTCATAATTTAAGTTTTATCCACTAGACTGTAAAATATGTATTTAAATAATCAAATCACTTTAAAAAGTAATTATACGTGACTTTATATAATAACTAATACTAATTGATAGTTTAAGATCAAATTTTCAAGTATAAAACTTTAGTCCACAACTTTATATTATTTACCATTAATTTGCAAAAAAAAAAAATATAATTAGGTGAAACTAGAAATATATTACAACTTGTCACTTTTTGTATTATTTAATTCAATAGTGAAAAAGACACTATTAAAATTTTTGTTGAGAATAAAGTTGTTGGTCTTTTGAAAACGTAAAGACTAGTATTACATCACTTTAATAGGGATGTCTGTGCATATATTATCTATTATTATTATTATTGTGTTTTATTCACCCATTTAAATTATCTAAAGGGATCGTTTTCCCTATCTTATTGGTGTCAGTCAAAATACAGATAATTTTAACAGATATTCATGTGCATATTTAATTTTTAGCCAATACTCTGGAATCTAATTTTTGTTTGTACCGAAATTCTGCGGAATATATATATATATACGAGCAAAATTATTAAAATAATAAATAGAAAACTATACTCCTACTTACACAAGTTTGCCGTGAGTCTGACGTCTTCTACTGCCGTTTTAGAAAAAATACTTTCTTTTTTGGTTGAAGAGTAATTAATTATACTTTCTGGTATATATATATTTTTTAAAAAAAAGTTCAAAACTAAGATGAAATTTGACTTAAAAATTACTAGTAAAAGTTTTACCTGTAACATGTTGTTAGCAACATCAAGGATCCAAAACCCAACGACAAAAACAGCAATGGCTCGAGGCTTAGAGCCTTTTCCGAGAGGGTCACCGGAGGCACGTCCCAGGTCAGCAGCAAATCCGATGAGGAAAACAGCTATAGTGACAAGGGCGGCGCCGGCGGCAATGAACGGCCGGCGACGGCCAAAACGGGAGGAGCAATTGTCACTGTAATAACCCACAACTGGCTGAACGATCATACCAGAAATAGGTCCACAGAGCCAAATAAAAGAAGCAAATTTATGTGGGATACCAAGGAGTTGTACATATGGAGTCAATAAAGAAAGTTGAAGAGCCCAACCGAATTGAACTCCAGCAGCTATGGAAGCCACCATTATTATCTTCCATAGCTTGGATTTTGGTAAAGGCTGCTCAACTGCTAGAGAAGAAACATTAATTTTTTTGGTACCATTCTCCATTTTTTTCTGAACTAGATAGCTACTGTGTGTCTGTGTGGAGAGTTTGGATTGAATGTATAGGGAATGGGAGAGTGGAGGGGTATTTATAGTGTTTTTTGGAGGCAATGCATGACTGCTACTGCCGACTGTTGTTAGGCCTTAAAGGTTTTAACCAGCCCCCACTGCTGCCACCCCCTACCCCACCCTATAATAATAATAAGAAAATCGATTTAATTGTTAGTAATATTTGCTTCTTTTTTTTAATATATATTTATTTAATACATATTTAAATAAATTCTGTAATCAAAATTATATAAAAATCTTTTTTTAGTTACTATTCAAAAGTAATTTTTGTACTATCATAAATAAGGGTATTACAATTTATTCTTATATGTAAATCATTGAAAGATGTATTAATAGGGGTGTGCAAACCGAACAGGAAAATCACACCAAACCGATTAATAAACCCGATTAGATTTGGTTTGGTATTGAGTAAAAAAAACTCAAACCAAATCGGCATATAAATATATAATTTTATTATATACTTTTAAGATTTTATATAAAATTTTCCTTGAAAAATATCTAAAATATTTGGGATTATCTTGTGGGATATAATATTTAATAGTATATGAAATGCTCCATATTTATCAACCTTAAATAATGGATTGTATGATCACTTTCTCATCAAGTATTAATGAAGTGCGTCAATCTCTTTGTTCTTCCATATTCATATCATATGTTAAGATCTATTAAATTCTTATATCTTTTTCGAATGTGAAGTGATTGTTTTTATTTAGGCATCGTATTAATTTTTATGTTTAATTACTAAATTCGGTTCATCTTGAAAGTGTACATCAACGAAAAATTATTGTCAGACGACTAAAAAAATAACTATTATGTGTTGCTAAGAAAATTCTCCCATAAAAATATTTTAATAGATCATATAATTATCAATTTTTATATTTTTACTTATCAAGAATTTAACAAAGTAAGATTGAAATAATAGTTAAGTAACAAACAACCCGAAAAATCCGACAAAATCAAACCAATCTAAACTGATATAATTGGTTTGGTTTGATTTTGATAAAAACCAAATCAACTCAGTCCATGTACATCCCTATGTATTGATATTAATGAGATTATCAGTCAACTATAAGCTGAGGTACCTATTAGGATTTAAGGTTAAATAATTAATAAAAAGAAAATTCTTTAAAAAGTAAAGGTAGATCTTGAAATTTTAGTTTGAGAAATATAAGTGGAAAAGTTTTAATGTTTTTTTTTTCCACCACTTAAAATTTGTTTGGTGAGGGAAAAATGTTATATTGAATGCTAGGTAGGTAGTGTAATACTATAAAAAATTGGCCCTTGGAAAATAAACCTAGTATGTAGGTAGTAGGTACATATCAGCTTGATCATCCTTTGGGCTAACCATACATGTATATAGTTACTATATGGAGAATGGACCTATTTTTGTATATCAAACTTATATCTATCTAGATTTTGCAATTCACGTGAAAATTTTCCCCTCTCCCAATTATTCTTTGGACTACTTTTGTCCCCTTTTAAATTTATTTGGAAAAGAAAATTTTCTATTTCATGATGCCTTCATTTCACATTTTCCTCTCTCTCCCGACCACTATAAGATCAAGACATTTATTTGTCCCAATTTATATGAAGAGGTCAAGTACACAAGAATACCTACTTTCAGTGTAAATTCAAGTATAAATTTTTAGGCTTTTAATTTTTTTTTTTTTATAAATAAAATATTTGACTTGGCAAATAGTGACACAGGATAAACCAAGTTCAAAAGAAAAAGAAGACCGTCTGAAAACAGAGGTCAATGGCTAGTTGTAATTTCACACTCTTCAACTAAGAATTAAAGCAAAATAAGGGTAGCATGCTGACAGGGAGGGGAAAGGGAAAAAGTAGAAGAGAAGACTTATCCAAATAGGACCAGAAAAACACACAGGAAATTACTGCCACATAAGTTATTGTCATTAAATTCACAGTTGCTGCTTTTCTTACCTTTTTGTTATGTAATTTCCATAAATCTTAGGATCCGTTTTGATTATAGATTTTATCAAAATAAATTTGGATTTATTTGGCAAACACATATTTGATTATAATTTTTTTTTTATATTTTGGCAAAATTCTAAATCCTAAATCTCAAAACCAGGTCAATAGCTGGTTTTGGGCCAAATCTCTCATAATACACATGTTTTTCTAAAATAAATTTAAGAAATATGTTTTTAAAACGTACGTCTAAACACATTTTCGTCTTCAATATGAGTTGTTTGTTTTTTTACTGAAAAGGTTAACTAATCTCCTCGTTTTGAAAATACAACTCTAGCTAAGAAAAGATCTTACCGCCACATTTTTATTCCATATTCCTATTTTACTCTTAATGATATTCCTTTTAGTAAAGGTATGACCAGTTTACGATCATAATATTCGAAGTGTACTTTTGATTACGTGACACACCTTTAATTTAGAACTAGTCTTTTGGTACGTGTGTTGCGCGTGTATTTTATTCTGAGTGAACATTTCAAAAGATCATATAAATATTATATAAAATTATAAATTAAAAATTAAAGAAAAAGTGTAGGCTCTTAAGAATATTATTATTGATCTTATATAGCTAACTCAATAAAGTAAATTTTTTATCTCATAGATGTTCTTAATTATCTCAATAGAAACAGTTTATTCTAATTTTACAAATAACTTTCGCATAAATAGAATCAAAATGCTACATTTTGATTAATCTTTGACAACATTTGTTTTCCAAAGGTATATTTAAATATAATTATTATCATATCAAATCATCTTCTAGAATGTCAAAATTCTTATTTTATCCATAAACGGTTTTTGACTTTCCATATTTTTCTTCATTAGGAGATAGTAGAAGGAGAATAAAATGCAGATAGTTCTATAAGTAAATTAAGAGAGAAAAAAAAAGAGAAAAGAAAGAAAAACATGACTTGTAGTAACAAACCTTAGTATGTTCCCTCTAGGTTAATATATATTTTATTTTGAATAGTAAAATCTTAATTGACTTTAAAGTTCTAATATTCGAATTTAATTCCTTATAGCTTAAATATGGAAAAAAATTATTATTTCAAAATCATAAATATTTGAAAAGTTATTATATGACTATTTTGTCAAATGTGAAACTAACTTTTTAAAAGATAAAAAAAGCGAACGACATTTCGCTAATGACCTTCGTGCTTTTGATATAATATAGGTTTAGATTATAAAATTCAAAAGTTCTCTTTATATTTTTAAACGTTGTTCTAATTAAATTAAAACACATAAGATGAAACAAAAGGAGTAAAAATATGAACCCGAAAACTAATAAAAGAAAAGAGAAATGGAAATTTTCCAACTTATATTAGATTTTCAGAAGAATTTTACCAATTTCACTAGACTTTAACCATTGATGATGACCACATCTATTCAATATAAAGCAGGATGCTAGGAAGAAAAATTATTCCCTTGAATACCTGTGGAACCATTTAAGGGAGTTGAAGTTATTAACTATTGGAAATTAAAGAAACTTGAACGTATTTAATTTGAATACTTAAATTAGACCTTTTCACGAAGATAATGCATTATTACTTACTCCTATGAATTACGTTGCTTGTGTTGAGTCTACATTCTGCTTGAGGTAAAAAGAATTCTTTTTTAGTTTTATTTAAAAGATAAAGGCAATAATGCATTAATTCCATGAAAGTTAGACGAATATATTTCTTCCTATAAAAATGGGCGGTGTTCCATATCAAACATGATAAAAATTTATTTCTAATTTTGTTCTTTGTCTGAATAATGTCAATAAAACAGAACCATTATCTAAAACTACGACCAACTAGAATAAAAAACATCTCATTTATAGAATGTACTATTATTGAGAAGAATGATGCTTTGTTCTCTGTGCCTATAATTGAGGCCATATGAAATATAAGTGAATACATTCGCTTTTATATCAATTTTACATTACCTATTTGTTCCCGTGATAAGATCCTTTCAGAATGTAATTTCAATTTATTTTTTGATGTATTATTATTTTTGGAGAGTGCGGGCATCCCATAGTCTCAGTAGGAGAGTAAATCGGATTTCGGATGGGAGCCTACTCATGTCACAAGTACCCGATATTTACACTAAGTTAATAGATGCATGGAAATTATTTTTCTTGATACCTAATCGGGTTACACTAAGTTAGATTTGGCTTGGTTTGATTTGGTATTGAGTAAAAAAACTCGAACAATCCTACATATAAATATATATATATATATATATATATATATATATATATATATTTTTATATATACTTTTAAGACTTTATATAAAATATTATTTAAAAAATATCTAGAAATATCTGAGATTCTCTTATGGGATGTAGTATTTAATAGAATATAATGTGCTTCATTTTTATTTACCTTAAATAATGAGTTGTATCATCACTTTCTTATCAAGTGTTATTGAAATGCGTCAATTTCTTCTTCCATATATATATATATATATTGAATTCTTATATCTTTTTCGAAGTTGAAACGGTTATTGAGCTATGCCTCAGGTCTCATATCGAGATAGCAGTTAGAACATTACTTTTCTAAAGTCTTTTTACTATATAAAGATGGATCATGACTGTATCTAGTACCAAATAAAATGTTTGATAAATTTATGTATAAGAACCATTTCTTTCTGGTAGGGAAGAAAAAAAATATCTCTAAATTCGATTCTGTTGATGCAATCAAAAGAGGTGGGCAAATCTTTTTTCTTTTTTGGAATCTTTCTATCCAAAGAGCTTTATTCTTTCAACATAATAGGTTTAATTATCTGCACCAAAATGCATTATTATTATTGCAATTAATTTGTATCGTCTAGGTACGAACGTATATGTAAGTTTTAATATAATGCTTAGGGCACTTATGATGGTTTATAAACCATCTTTAGATTAATTAAATCAAGTTCTAATTCATATGGAATTTTTTGTTATTTATTAGAGGTTCCTTCCAGGAAATCAATGTCTTCAAATTTATTACATACTTTATCTTCTGCCTAATATTATTCATTTTAATTTGTCAATGTATATTTGTTTTAAAATATTTTACATTTTAAACAAATAATTTTATGATTAAGACTATACCATGTCATTATTAGGGACGTGACAAAATCTTAAAAAACCGATAATATGGACAAAAATGAACAATATTTTTTTTTCCCATTTCTTGTTAACAAATCCAAAAGTTTAATGTCGCTTAGGTTAAAGATAGTTATGGGGTAATTGAGGTTGCCACTTGTATCGAGTTATAATTTGAAAAATAGTACTATTATATTATTTCTTTCCTTGAGCTTACAAGTCCCACACTGTTTTGTTAAATTCTTCGTGATTTTTTCTACTTAGGGTGTGTTTGGTACGAAGGAAAATATTTTTCGAAAAATATTTTCTAATTTTTTCATGTTTGGTTGGTTTAAATGATTTGGAAAATATTTTCTTTATCAACTCATTTTCTTTCAATTGGAGAAAAATGCTTTCCTTATCAAGACAGGGGAAAATATTTTCCAAAACTCCTTCTCAACCTTCCCCACCCTATTTCCCACCTTACCAACCCACCCAACACTCCCCCACACCCACCCACCTAACCCTATCC